>PVKE010042882.1:0-13573 GCA_004027555.1 Craseonycteris thonglongyai
ATTCTAGCAAGAACCAATGTGCTTATTAAGCCAATCTGCTGATATTTAGCTATACTGAAACCATTAATTAGATTTATTCAGGCAAAAGCCCAACAAACACTCAATTCTGTAAGTCCTATATTAACATTTTAAATGGTCATTAAAGGCCATTTATATACTCCTTTCTGATCCCAATTTTCTTACCAAATATAACCAAGGAAAAGCAACACCAAACTAATATTCAAAAATAAGACAAGCTTCAAAGTCAATAATACTGAACAGGTGCAATTACTTAGCATCGAATATATCCCGCCTAACCAATGTATTCCCCAACTTTAAAAAAACAAGGCTGCAGAACTTGAAGCCTTTCAAATCACCTCATATTTTTTTATTCTTGTATTGAAAAGGTGATACCTATGTAATCTGCCTAAAATCTTTTCATCAACCACATCATTTACCAAAAAGTTTAAACCATTATTTTAACTAGAACTATTTTGTTAAATATCATCTTACAGTTTATATTAGAAAATATGGGATACATTACTTGCCCAAAAAGGATTTATTCAATATTTCCTTTAACACCTTAAGACTGGAATCTAAATTAAGAAAATGGGGGTAGCAGCATATATTAACTGATCTTTATTAGATGAAAGATTGTTTTGTATACAATTTAATCCTAAACAACTTTTACACTTTTTGTCACTTCAATCATTTTCATTCACCATTTTGAATCCAAGGAAACAAACTATTGAAATTATTTTAAATTCGCTCCTACCACAAAGAGAAGTAACAAACATTTACAAGAATCCTCGTGTACACAGTATTTCATTGTCCATGGATAAGAAAACTAACGCTCAAGGTCTCACAACTGATGAAACAAGGATTCGAATTCAGAAAAGCCTGAATTTCAAGTTTATTGTTTTCTCTACTATCCTTTCCCCAAATTTTAATTGTACTAAACACTGTAATTTCATTAATTTCTATTCTAATATTACCCAAAAGCAGTTATTTTTCAATTTGGGGAAAAGGAGGGACCCATGTATAGGAACTAGGTACTCAACTTTCTAAAACTAAGCCTTTCCAATATGCAACCAAGGGCATTATAAGAAGTATAGTCTTGTCCCCTGTTTTTTAATAATAAGGAATCTTTGGTCTAGAAAACCATTACCGTAGCTGGCCAGATCTTGGCAGAATCAGAACTCTCATCTCCCAGCTCCATGCTCGCTGTACTTTCATTATCACTCCATTTGTCTGAGAACAGTGGTTTCCAATTGTGGTCCCCAGACCAACAGCATCAGCATCACCAACACCAAAGAACTTAGAAATACAAATCCTTAAACTCTAAGCCAGATTAGTAAACTATGAAGATGAGGCCCAGCAATCAGCAATTTAAGCATGCAGGTGATCCTGATGTGTTCTAAAGTTTGATAGCCATTAATATAGAGGAAACATGACTTTTTAAGACTGCCCTAGGGTATATGTTTCTAAACATAAGAGTTAATCATATTCCTAAAAAAGAGGAAAATAGATTGAGTTAATCCTCTTTTCCTATTATGTAGTCTAGAATAGTACTTCTCATGCTTTAGGGAGCAAAATCACCTGAGAGTGTAGAGGTGCATGTCAAATTCTTCGGTCCCACCCCCAGAGATTACAACTCAGTAGGACTGAAGTAAAGTCCATGAATTTGCACTTCTAATGTCACCAAGATGATACAAATACGTACTGCAGAAACAGAAGACTATACTTTTGAGTACTAGTGAACTAGAGCAGACTCTTAAAAATCTTAGATAACACAACTTGAAAATCACTTCCATCCTGCTTTCTCACCAAGATTCTCAATATGATCCATGATTATTTGTGTAAATCACAACCAATTTTGTCAATCAAGCCCATTTCTCAAAATATACCCATGAGATTAAGTTAAGAGTTAAGGTTTAATTATTTTTAGAACAAAATAATATCAATGAAGCCTTAAACGGGGCTTATATAAAAAAAATTTTTTTTAACATTTTTTTTAAATATTTTTATTTATTTATTTATTTATTTTTATTTTTGACAGAGAGAAAGAGAGAGAGAGATGCAGAGACAGAGAGAGAATTGAACTGGGGGAGCTCCCAGTTCAGCATATGGTTCCACATGGGCCGGGGCCGGAATTCGATCCCCGGTCCCCGGCGCTGCAAAGTGAGCGCTCAACCCACTGAACCATCCCGGCTTCCCCTATATGAAACTTTAATGTAGTTCAATTAAGTGTTATGTGGCCATAAGAAAAAGTATACTATGAAACACCTGCATTGAGAAGACCTGAATTCTATCAGGTCTGCAACTTACATAACCTTAGGAAGAAATAATTTGACAATTTGTCTTTCAACAGCTTTTTATATAGATTTGTACGAAAATTCCACCACTACATTCTCTTAACAGCAATACTCGGACATCTAAAAACATACAGAACTCAGAAATGTTAGGCTTAAAACTCCATCACTAAAATTACCTAGTCTGTTCATTTATTCATTCAACAAATGGCTACTAAACACCTACTACAGTCATACCTTGGTATTCAAATACTTTGAAACTTGTCGAATTTGTTATTCAACACATTCTGACATGAAAATTTGTCTCAGTACTTATTGCATCTCCTGGAACCCATGAACAATGAATACCGAGGTAGCACTGCATTATCCCTTATGGGAAAAACTTGCTTAGTACTCGTCCATTTTTGGTACTTGTCATGCCTCCCAGAACCATTGAACAAGTGGCCAAGGTACCACTGTATGAGAAAACTGGGAACCCAGAGACACAAGATGCTCTTAAACAAGCTTGTCCAACCCACAACACACAGGCCACATGCGGCCCAGATGGCTTTCAATGCGGCCCAACACAAATTTGTAAACTTTCTTAAAACTTTTTGAGATTTTTTTGGCTCATCAGCTATCATTAGTATTAGTATATTTTATGTTTGGCCCAAGACAATTCTTCCATGTGGCCCAGGGAAACCAAAAGATTGGACATCCCTGCTCTTAAAAACATTCATGCCCTGCACCTCCGTCATTTCATGGTATCATTAGTTTTTAATATCTCTCAAATTTGTCCATTTTGTTCTAATTCCATGACTATTAATAATATTAAAGTTCATGTAGTACATTTTACCTGGATTACTCCAAAGTCTACGTTTATTCTCCAGTTAATCCTCAACTGAATCAGGGCAATCTTCCCATGTCCCTACTTAAACTCTTCCATGCTTATAAAGTTCAAATTCCTTTCTCAGCTTATTTCTAAAGACTTCTCTTTGTGTCTAACGATACAGCCACACAATAACATACCATTTCTCAGAGAATACCTCAACAGCTTCAAGTCTTTTGCACATATGGCTTTCAGTCAGAATGCTATACCTTGTAACACTCCTCCTGAAAGCTTACCCAGATGCCTCAACTTTGTTCTTCCAGCCCACCCTCCCAATCCCAAATCAGGTTATACACTACTCCACTGAGCTCAATAACTAACACCTTTGAATGTCCCTATTGTGTTTATCAACTAGTATCGGCCTCTCTCCTTGCTCTTTCTCCCTCTGGGAGAGTTGAGGCTATGTACTGTTTTAACCACAGTGCCTAACACATAGCAGGAACAAAATTTGGTAGATTAAATGAAAGCAAGAAAGATTCACTCAGATGAATATATACAGGATGCTCAGAGATCTCAGAGGAGAGAACTGTTTCCCATGAAGAGGTCAAAGCATGTAAAGTTGCTTACCAATACAGGTATTCCCTGTTTGATTGTGCTTCACCTTATTGCATTTCACAGATTTTTTTTTTTTTTCCTAAATTTGAAGGTAAGACTCTCTACCAACAAAAAGATGACAACCCAGTTTATTATGACATTCGCTTAATTGTGATAGTCTGGAATTGAACCTGCAATATCCCTGAGGTATGCCTGTACATAAAAGGTTTTACCTAAACTCCCGTAACATTTGAGAAATTCTCTGATGATATTGTACTACAAGACATAAGACTATCTTTTAGTTCTAAGTACAAAGGAAAATAAAGCAAAACACTATTGAAAAATAAGAGTAAGTCTACCATCAAATAATTTGTGGTATTTATATAAATCTCTTATACTCCAGAGGTTAAAATATAATTAAAAGATGTCAACACAGCTACTACAGTTTTCTGGAATTTAAAACATACATACACATTTATGACAGAATGTCATGCTGTAAAACACCAAATGCCTTCTGTTTTCTGTTCCAGGAATAATGTTTGGAATTCAGCCAAACATAGAGGAGAAAACCACAGGCTCCTCCATGCTTTGCAGTATGTGAGGAAACAAGCCTGTCCAGAAAAGGTGAAATCATGTATAATATGGTAGAGAAATCTGTCATAAAATGACAGACTTAAGTAAGCAAAAAAATGAGAAGCAATATAGTAAAGATTACAAACCTGGGATATAAATAGACTATTCCATCCAGCTGAGGGCCTCATCCTAAAATGGACATAAAAAATACCTTATGGTGTTATGAGAATTACATAAAGCACCTAAAATACTCAGATTCTGATACATGTATCAAGTGATAAATAAGTGGTAACTACAGATATTATAGTTGCCTTATGAAAGAAGAATCTTAGCAAGCAAAGATCTAGGTAGCAAAAGACACATTCTGAGAGTTACGGCTTTTCCTATCACTTACTATTCCTCACTCCCTTAGTTTCATTACTAACAATGAGTATACTTTACTTCTTCTAAACTGCCCCCAAATGTAACAATCTTCTTATTATAAAAAGTAATTAGAGTTACTTGCTAAATAAACTGTCTGTATATAATAGAGCAGAAAACGTGTTAAAGCAAGTATTTAGAATTTTAATAATGATGAATCTAAGTCATTTCAAATGTATAAAGAGAACTTAAAAATCACATTTAAACAAAAATAATATGGCCTATGAACTGAAGTGTATCCCCTAAAATTTACATGTTGAAGTCCTAACCATCAGCACTTCACCATATGACCATTATTTGGAGATATGGTAAAGAGGCAATTAAGTTAAAATGAAGTCATAAGGTTGAGCCCTAATCTAGTACCACTGATGTCTTTACAGGACAAGACAATGTAGATGTACACAAAGAGAGGACCTTGCAGAGACACAGGGAGAAGACGGCCATCAACAAACCAAGGAGAGAGGCCTCAGAAAAAAATCAAGCCTGTGGATAACTTGATCTTGGATGCCTAGCCCCCAGAACCATGAGAAAATTAATTTCTGTTGTTTGAGCCACCTGGTCTGTGGTACTTTGTTATGGCAGACCTGGCAAACTAATACAGCCTATCCTTCCTCAAACTACATTGGGTTTAGAGGCTAGCATTGTATTTCTACTTGTTCCTCAAGCTAATCTCAAGATCACTTAGAATTAAGACACATTTCCAAAGTCAAAAAAATCAAACCTATTGTAAAACCAGAATTAGGAATTTTACATCATACACACTTTTTAAATCAAGTGCTACTTGGGTTATCTATACTATTTGGGTTACGAGGATCTAAAAGCACTATTAAACATGTATTACGTGAAGGAAAATATGCATATTCTGATTTTTTTATGTGCACATATCAAAGATGTCCCTCTCAACCTGAACACTATTAGAGATACAGGTTTTTAAGATTTTACTGTTTGAGAGGTGAGAGAGACAGAAAAGGGGAGGGCCCAGAGGAGTCTCCATAGTTGTACATCATTAGTTTGTGACATAGTTTCATTCCAGAGGGACCACATAGGGCAGAAACTGAACTGGAGGCCTTGTGCATGGGAGGCAAGAACCTTCGCCACCATCCCGGCAGTTAACAGTCGCACCGCAGTTCAGCATATGGAATTTGCACAGACTGGGGCGAGGATTCAATCCCCAGACCTTGTAGTTGCAAGGCAAGCACTCAACCTGTTGAGCAGGATATCCTGTCACCTGTGTGATACTTTTTTGGATTAAAAAAAGAACACCACAGATTTTGGATTAGAAAGACAGGAACTTAAACCCCAGTGTTGCCATTTAATAGTTATGTGGCCTTAAGGAAGTTATTTCACCTCTATGACCCTCAAATTCCTCCACTATAAATAGGGACAAAAATAATTTACCAAATTATCAGTTAAGCACCTGGCACAAATCCTAACACAAGGCAGGTAACTCAATAAATGACAGGGATTGGGGAAGCCGGATGACTTAGTGGGTTGAGCGCTCACTTTGCAGCCCTGAGAACCGCGGATCAAATCCTGGCCCCGGTCCGTGCAGACCCACATGCTGAACTGAAGAGTGCCTCCAGTTTGGTTCTCACCGGGGTGAGACCCCAGCCCAGTTCCTGCCTGGTGCAGCCCTGCACCCACCTGTGGAATGAAACTATGTGAAAAAACCAATGATGTGCAACGATGGAGACTGTTCTGGGCCCTCCCGCTTCTCTCTCTCTCTGACAAAAACAATAAAAATAAATCTTAAAAAAATAAAAAATAATAATACATGACAGGTATGATAAGATCATCCAAAAAAAATGCACATGAAAAGCTGGTGTCACTGTTAGCAGGACTGTAAACTTCTAAACCTTCCTGGAAGGTAATTTTTAAATATCTATCCAAACAAACATTAAGGATATCTTTCTGGAGGAAGCCGGGGATGATTCAGCGGGTTAAGTGCTCGCTTTACAGCCCTGGGGACCAAGGATCGAATCCCGGGCTCCTGACCTGTGTGGACCCATATGCTGAAGCAGTGCGCTTCCCGTGCAAGAGGCCCCCAGTTCAGTGGTCAGACCCCTAGCTCAAGGGGGCGTGCCTCCCATGCTGGAGGCCCCCAGCCCAGTATACACCCTGCGCGCCCCCGCCCACCTGTGTGGAAGGAAACCATGTCGAAACCTGATGTTCAACTATGGCGACTGCTCTGAGCCCTCCCCCTTCTCTCCATCTCTATCAAAAACAATAAAATAAATCTTTAAAAAAAAAAAAAAGGAGGATATCCTTCTGACCCAGAAATTCAACTTACAAAAATCTGTTCTATGGAAATATCTGCACACGTGGGTAGAAATGGAAGAAAAAGGACATTCTTTGAGGCATTGTTTCACCAGCCAATCAATATACCAACCAATACAAACCAGGTCTGGTTTAATATCTGTCTGTACCAGATCTGTACTTGTCATTATGTTTTAAATAAAGTATTAATAAATCTCTATTTACTGAGAAAAAAGATAGCAAAGGCAGAATAAACACTGTATGATCCACAGTAAAAACTGTGTTTATATATGCATTGAAGTGGATAGGAAAAGATAAACAAATGCCAAAGCATAAAGAGCTTTCATTTTTTGCTCATGTATTTTATATATTGTAAACTTTTTAAAACTTGTGTTAATTTTTTCTCTAACAGAAAAAGAAACATGGATATGCACCATCTTTTGAGACTAATGCTTTCCTTTGCTATGGAAATATGTTAAGGAAAACTTCAAAGAAAATTATATTGCACATTAACCCTTTCTCCTCATTCAAAAAGTCTAGGGGAAGCTGGGATGGCTCAGTGGGTTAAGCGCTCACTTTGCAGCGCCGGGGACCAAAGATCGAATCCCGGCCCGACCCGTGCAGAACCATATTATGAACTGGGGAGTTCCCCTAGTTCAGTTCTCTCTCTCTCTCTCTCTCTCTCTCTCTGTCAATAAATAAATAAATAAATAAATAGAACTTAAAAAAAAAAAAAAGGTCTAAAATCTGTATTAAGCCCATGTTCAAGATAGTCAAAATCAATGTCTATTTGATGTTTCTCGGTTTCTATTTCTACATCAATTCTAACTTTCAGTCACCAACCATTTTAAAAACTGCTAATTATTTGCCACATAACCAGTACCACTCTCAAACTCTTCCTCACCTTTCAAAATAATGTAGTTAAATATGCATCCAGAACACAGAATCATTTTAACATTACCTAAGGAAACATAAACGAACCTCTATCAAAAATCCAACAAATTAGTTGGAACTGCAATTCTCCATTTCGAAAGATAAACCAAATTTAATACACAAAACAATACTGAGAATGGAATCATGGAAGGTCACAATGGAAATGAAACCACCCTGTTTTATAGATGAGAAAAATGAAGTACAAAAGCGACCTGACCAAGTTCACATAGTAAGACAGATGGAGGATCAGTGCAGGGTCCTGACTGCCCAGTCTAATATTTTTTTATCTATATCATTATGATATAGCTTACAGCTCACATCATAGCTTACAGTTTTAAATTCCTTTTTCTAAAATTATTAGCAAAAATAGCATCAGGTAATACACTTGGTTTCATAAATATGCATAAATGAAACAAACATTAGATGGCATATACTAGCTGACAGATATGTGCTACCTATGGAACTCTGCATTCATTGAAATTTCAAGCATGCAAAGTAGTATCTTGATCAGACACTGCAAAGGTGGCTGATCTGCAGAAGCAGAGATGAAAATGCTTTATAAGAACCAATTCATGCAATTCCCCTGGAGGTAGAACAACTAGTTAGGTGCTAATTAATGAAAGACAAAATTTTCTATTTATACATGTTGGAATAACAATTCTGTTTGTTTTGGTGTCACTTTCCTTTTTATAGTAATGTTCCTCATCTGATTTCAAAGTCACCTTCCAGCCTAATGAAGGCACACAGCTCTGATTCTTCCCTCCTTAGAACAAGATTCACAAGAAAATAAATATTGCAAGGAGGCATTTCTTTCCATATTTTCCTTTAGTGAAAACCAATTTGATAATAATACTATATGAAAACCTTTGGTAGTATAATGTTTATATTTAAAAGGTAAAAATCCAGAAAATAAGACTAAGGAAAACTAACAGCAGCATAAGACAAAGAGTACATAATATAGAAGCCAGGAAGACAATAGATCTCTGAAATCTAGTTTAAAGAATATAAAATGATCACCTTAATATGAACAAAGGCTGATGCAACTGGAAACTTCAAGCTACCGGTAAGTTTACCAAAATGAAAAGGAATGTTGAAGAATCTTTGCCCCTGTCTTACATCAAAAAAGAACAAATAGTGAGGCAGATATGTTCAATGCAATAAAATTAAGTTGCTATGTTAAAAAAAGGTTACAAATGGAGCAAACTCAAATTACTACAATATGTGGCTATAGATAATTTATAAATATACTGTTAGCCTTCTACTTTGGCAGATTAAAATTCAATATTCAAAGAAAATATAGTTTATCAATACTGTCAATACAAAACAGTTTATAATTTTGCTAGATTTGACTGAGTAATGCAATGTGCAAAATTAACTTCATTTTATCCAGAGTGTTGATATTTTTCTCTAACAAACTCCAAGTATTCAGCACTATGAGTGATGAGTGACCTTGAGGCAGCACTTGGAAGGCAGTCACCATGGCAACACTACCACAAAAGTGCCTCATCCCCAGCAAAAGGACCAACCTGGTGCATTATGATTTAAAAACCTAGGGAAACAGCACTTCCTTCAAGCTAAAATAAAATGAAAAAATTAGTTTTAAGAAATGTCTACATTAACCTTTCTATTTTACCCTTCCTATTTTATCCTTCATGGAGAAGACACACACATTAAGTTATCTTCATGAAATATTAACCCATGCAAAATTCTCCTTTCCTTTTTTTTATTTGTTTTCTATATGGACAAATTAAAATGAGGTATGAACAAATTTTTTTTTAATTTTTTCAGCAGAATTACCACTATTCTAATCTTCTAATCACTGTCAAAATTTTTTCATTTTAATAAGTACATTTTCCAGCCCACACTTTAATAAAGAAAACACAAGGGAGGAAGGAGTAATTTAAAATTCTAAATACAGGGGATATTGAGATAGCTCAGCGGTTGAGTGCTTGCCTTGTAATGGGAAGATTCAGGGTTCTATTTGCAACTCTGGCCTGTGCAAACCCATATGCTGAACTGCAGCACAACTGGTAACTGCTGGGATTGGTTCAGCCGCAAAAGTTCACACCTCCCATAGTTCAGTTCCCACCCATGTGGCCCAATATCCACCTCTGTGGAATGAAACCATGTCACAACTAATGATGTACAACTATGAAAATTGCTCTGGGTCCTCCCCCCTTCTCTCTTTCTTGCTCTGTCCCTCCTTCCCTCAAACAATAAAATAAATCTTTAAAAATTATGTAAGCAAATAAAATAAAATTCCAAATACAAAATATGGATTTGTAACTCTGCTTATACACACTAAAGAGTTAGCTGTCTGCCAAGAATTAGGGGAGCTCCATAAGCTAGCGTCTTTACATTTCATGTTTTTGTAAAGTCATCTGTCTTTGCTGCAGACATAGATGCAGTATTTTTTTCTAGAAAATCTCCTTGAAAGCCAGAAATGTAACACTTAAGTCATTTTACCTACAACACAGCAGAGCCTGACAGTAAATGGGTACTACACACTTCAGTTTTTGTTAACATATCTACTAAAATATTGAAAACTATGCATCTCAGAATATCTATGTTTACATTTATGTTTTTCATCTACTTAACAGTTACAAAACAATAATTTCCAAGATCATGTATTAGAATTTTTTTTGTTGTTTTTTGGGTTTTTTGTTTGTTTGTTTGGGTTTTTTTATTGTTTTTGACAGAGAGAGAAAGAGAGAGAGAGTGATACAGAGACTGAGAGAGAACTGAACTGGGGGAACTCCCCAGCCCAGCACATGGGTCCGCAAGGGCCGGGGCCAGGACTCGATCCTCGGTCCCCAGCGCTGCAAAGTGAGCGCTCAACCCACTGAGCCATCCCGGCCTACCCTGTATTCGAATTTTTAATAAACTGTTACATCATTCTTAAGTATTCAAAGGAACTTAAAATATCATCATCCTCACTAACAGCCAGAAATTTTATAACTTTTCCTTTCTCCTGGAAGAGAAATTTCCATTCCTTTTTCCCCACAGTATTTGATCATAATGAAATACCATTTTATGCATGCAAGTATTTTATTGATCATCCTATCTCTGCAACAAAGAGGTACGTAATTGAAATAATAATTAAATTCTACCTGATCATAGAGTCTTAAGTATTGAAAACACATTTTATTCTGAATTATTACTGCAATTATTAGGATGTAATTGTTCAAAATGTAAGTGTATTACAAATTTTGATAAAATACATAGAAAAGTACATTTTCATTGTAAGTGAGTCTGTTAAGATACACAGGCCAGGGGGGTTCCTCTCCCCCCCCCAACCCCATGCATTCAGGTATCCATAATAAATAATATTGCTAAAATGAAAGTGTTCATCAATTTATACTTTTTTTATTTGTAAAATTACACATAAAACTTGCTAAGATAAAGAGATAATTAAGTGGAAGGAATTATGTGAAAGCATAATGAATAAGATAAAGAGATAATTAAGTGGAAGGAATTATGTGAAAGCATAATGTCACTCAATTCTTTCAATGCAATCTTAGTTACATGACAAAAATCTCAGTAATCAAAAATTATTTTTCATTATCTCAGAGAGCAATTTGATTTAACTCTCCCCTCAATTCCAATTTTGATAAAAACAGATTCAGAAGTACCTGATAGACCATTCGTTACCAAGCAATTAGTCATTCACTTTTTAAAACCATGACATCAATATATGCAATTGTTCATGTGTTTCAAATCACAGATTTATTTTTAACACCCACCACCAATGCAACAATAAAAGAGTTATCCCTTCCTTTTGGCAGTTAGAAGAACAATTGTAGGAGACAAATGGAGAATGAGAGACGCTGCAAAGCTTTCTCAGGCAGACCAACTTAAGAATTTAAGAGAAGAGGTTTACAAATCTAGAAAATGAGTCTCTTTAAATAGATCAGTATTAAAAACTCTGGATCCACCTACCAATTTATAGAAAATACAGAGGACAAAAGAATGTGCTAAATGACACCACACAGATGCAAAATCCAGACCAAGGAAAATTTTGCAGCACATAACCCCATCTTTCCTAATAAATAAATTGCAAGGGGAAAAAAAAGAGAGAGAGAAGCAATAGAAACCTAAATAAAAGACATAAAAGCTATAACAGCAAATTGCAATAGTGCATCAGATTCAAACTATAAAAGTTACGTTTTAAGCAATTGAAAAATTAAACATGCCTGGATATTTTATATTAAAGAATTTCTTGGGGAAGCCGGGATGGCTCAGTGGGTTAGGCGCTCACTTTGCTGCGCCGGGGACCGAGGATCGAGTCCCAGCCCGGCCCGTGCGGAACCATATGCTGAACTGGGAGCTCCCCTAGTTCAGTTCTCTCTGTGTCTCTGTATCTCTGTCTGTCTCTCTCTCTCTCTCTCTCTCTCTCTCTCTCTGTCAAAAATAAATAAATAGATAGATAGATAGATAGATAGATAGATAGATAAAAAATCCTCGCTAAACAGTATTTTTTTGAAACTCTTCATTACACCAATTGATTTCATAGTGTTCTCCAACTGAAGGCCCACTGCTATCTCCCACATTTTATACCTTGACAGCAGTGTGCAGAATGAAGTAGCCTTTCTTGAGGGCACTATCTTGAGAATTGTTATGCTACAATCTGTTCTAGACTACTCTCTCCTGATTTGCTGAAACAAAAATTACAGAAATATTGGGAAGACATAATATGCACATACACTTTTTTTAAATCAATTTTCAATTGCATGTTAATTAGAGGGTTGGTGGTATGAGGGAAAAGGTTCCAATAATAAGTAGGATGGTGAGAATGGGCCTAAGATTTGAGGCATTAAGAAAGATGAGAAAGTTTGTCAAACAGATACATGATGAAAAAAAACATTCCACACAGAGGGCACAAAGGCCTATACTAGATAAAGAATAGCACTGGATCACAAGTGAGGAAGAGAGAAAGAAAAAGGAAAGGTACCAACAAATGAGACAGGAAAAGCTTCTTAAAGATTTATCAGAAAAGATCAGTTTAGTTTTGAACATGTTGATTTTGAGATGTCTATTAGAAATCCAAATGAACAGGTTGAGAAGACAAATTGATATACAAGTCTGGAAATATTAAAGAAGTTTATCTCTCGACTAAATATAACAATATACAAAGATTCAACCCAGAAAAGAAAATGTATAGTACTCTGTATAGTCTCAAAGAAGAAAACCAAAAAAAATGGAACAACAAAAACAAAGAGCAAACCAAAATTAAAAAAAAAAAAAAAAAAAAAAAAAAAAAAAAAAAAAAAAAAAAAAAAAAAAAAAAAAAAAAAAAAAAAAAAAAAAAAAAAAAAAAAAAAAAAAAAAAAAAAAAAAAAAAAAAAAAAAAAAAAAAAAAAAAAAAAAAAAAAAAAAAAAAAAAAAAAAAAAAAAAAAAAATCCTTTGGACATTCAGGCAAAGACAAAAAAAGAAAACCAGATTGACATCAGACTGTAACAGCAATACTTTATGCCAAATAACAATGGAATGAGACACTCTACAAAAAAATTGTATAATCACCCAAAGCAACTTTCAAATATTAAAGTTGCAGACAAACTTTTACGCATAGTGGAACTCAAGAAATATTCCCATAGCTCCTCCTGAGGAATTTTATAGAATATGAGAAAACCCAAATAACTGGAAAATCCACATCAACATATAAAAATAGTGAAAATTACATCTATGTATAAAGAATTG
>PVKE010042883.1:0-13571 GCA_004027555.1 Craseonycteris thonglongyai
AGAGAGAGAGATACAGAGACAGAGACAGAGAGAAGGGGGAGGGTCCAGAACAATCTCCATAGTTGCACATCATCGGTTTTTCCATAGTTTCATTCTACAGGTGGGTGCAGGGCTGCACAGGGCAGGAACTGGGCCGGGGTTCCACCCTGGTGAGAATTAAACTGGGGCACTCCCCAGTTCAGCATATGGGTCAGCACGGCCGGCCGGGGCCGGGATTCGATCCTCGGTCCCCGGGGCTGCAAAATGAGCGCCTAACCCACTGAGCCATCCTGGCTTCCCCTGATTTGTAGATTTTAATAATTTATAAACAGAGAAGTTTCTGTGGAAGCTAGTTAAAAATAAATGTAAGATTTTTTCTTTAAGTGTATTTTCTTTGTTTGTGGAAGAATAACATTAGTACTTAGGTAAGAGATGTGTGGAAAAGAAATACAAGAAACTATTTTAGAATTCTAGGCAAGAAATGATGAAGTGCTAGAATGAGGTGGTGGGTTTAGTAATTTAGAAATGAGAAATAGTACAGGACTTAAAGGGGAACTCAATAAAGTGTGTCAAGTCCCTACACTAAACATGATCTTTCATGCTGTCTCTTTTGTTTCTATGTGTGTATGATTTAAGTTTCATATTTTTCTTATAAGTATCCCTGTAGGGAACAATCATTCTAGGTGATGGTAGACATTGATAAGTGCATAGTCTGTTCTGAGCCCTTCATAACTAAATTATGAGGTTAAGACAGTGGTTCAGGTTATATCTGAATGTTAATGATTAAAGAAGACCAGTCTGTACTACTAAACATTAATAAATTTATTAATAATACATAATGATTTTTCAAGGGTTCTCCAAATAACTGAAGATAATGCTAATCTGAAAATAGTAGAATATTAGTTAAGCACTGAAATAATCAGATTAGACTAAACCATGTTTAAAATGTATAAACAAGTCATTAGTAGTAGCTAAAAATGGCCAATGAACTTCATAAATCACTTTTAGTCTCTCAAATAAAGCATCTGTGATTAATTATAGAATGCAGGACTAGTTATAAAAATAAAACAGAGGTATGGCTATAATACTATCCAATTTTAAAAACTTTGGTACATAGGATAACCTGTTTCTATGGGCAAGATAATTTGTTTATAATATATTAATTTGTGAAACAGTTTCTGAACTGTATGAGTCTCATAAAATAAAATGGATAATGGTTATATATAATAGCCAAATTATTTTTTAAAAAAATTTAAATTTAACATACATTTTATGTTTTTGTTTGACAATTTATCTACATGGATCGAAAACTACAAATAAATATTAAGGGATTAAAGAAAGCAGTTTTTCCTACCTCTGGTCACCAATTGTCCAATTTCTACAGTTACCTTCTGTCATTATCTTCAAAAAGGCAGCCATACTATTTATGTATCCTTCCGGTTTCTTTTTGCATAGATAAGCAAATGTGAAAATAGAGCTGTATTCTTGGCTTCTGCCTTTTTTCTGGTTTTACAAAAAATATAATACGGTACTCAGACCCTTTCACCACTTGGTTGTTTTATTTGTTTTAACATGGCCATATCTTTTAATGATCTTTCCTCACTAGTACATAGAAAGCTTTTTTATGCCTATTTACTTGTGCACAGTACTCCATTATATACCGGTAGATATTTCATAGCCACTATTAGTGCAGACTTGAATTTTCTGGTATGTATTTTGCTGATATAAACAATGATACACATATGTGACTATAGGCGTAGGGTAAATTTCAAATATATATTGAATAGTTCTAATAACTGCTATGTTTATGAAATAATCTTGTTTTATCTGACTTGGTCTAATTCAGGACAGCAATTAATGGTGTGTCTAAAGTTCCAAAGTTTAGGGCTGTGATTATTAACATTGGTGTATCTGGTGGCACTGACATCCATACAAATGGGCAATATCAGTGGACTGCTCCCTGATGTTGCCCAGTTATAGGGATGTCACCTCTTCCCCTTACAGGCATCCTGATCATCTGGCCTCTGTCACTAGCCAAATCTTTCTCACTCACCTGCAACCTTTTGAGAAAGTTTGCCCCCAAACTACCAATATTTGGATAGGCTAGTGTTCTCTAATTGCATGTCAAATGTCCCCCATACCAGATTTAAGGTAGAACAAAGTTCACTGAAGCAGCTTCTTACAGAGTTTTGGGAGCCTTTTGAGCTGCTGAACACAACAGAACCAGAAAGGAATGGATGACCTGGTTCCCTCACCCCCAGTGTCCACTAAGGTCCATGTCCAATTTCAGTAATAACGTACCTACCCTGTCTCCTGACTCTTGCTTCATTCAATCAGGAGGCTACATTTAGAGCTCAGACCTGACAAAGCTCCTCTCTGCTTTCCTAAAGGGCTCTATTCTGCTTTCCATGATTGATTCATGAATATATTTTGGGGGGAAGAAATTGAGAAAATTATTTTGTACCTAGTGTTTTATGCCACGCAGATGGAGTGGGTAGTATCCTTATGGAGAGATATTAATAAGAAGAATTTGAAAATGTTGTATATTATGAGACTTACTTTTGTTAAATGGAGCCAGGAGAAAATTCTCCTTTAATGGTAGATAAATACTCGATTCAGCCTAGTGACCTGCAGGCCAGTAATGGGAAACTTGGAAGTTTAGATCCATCAAGAGAAATGATAGCCAATAGACCATGGAGTGATAACCACAGTTAAGCTGATTTATAGGGAACTGACTGTAACTAAATGTGTACTATTCTGGAAGAGTGGAAAATTTGCTACTGAGTCCATACCACGACATGTCAAAAAAAGAGACTATTTATTTTTAGAATGATGTAACTGTCTTATTTGTTTATATTGTTCTCAACCTGGATTATCTCCAAAAATAATCTGGTTATCTAAATGTATTGGTATCTAAATTGGACCAAATAGAAATTCTTAATGACAGTTATGTATAGCCATCGTGATTTCATCACTAAGGGAATATCCAATCAGAAACCCTAAAATCTAGAGGCTTAGGATCTTTCTGAATTTGACATTCACCTTATCTTGGTAGTTTATTATGTGACCAAAGACATCACTTAAGTGGATAGTGATTTATTAATTCTACAAATACTCCTTGAATGTTCATTATATATAGCTTAGTGTGCAAGGTGTTTGAATGAAAAAAAAATTGAACAAAACAGTCATTGCTTCCTAGGATCATGCACACAGATAAAAGATTAAATTATGATTTATGCCCACAGTGCATACAGCTCAAGAAATAGAATGCAGCTACCCAGTGGTGGATCCAGAAAAGTACCACAGAAAATGATGCTGTCTGATGGGCCTAGAAGGATGATCAGGATGTGGATATGGAGAAATAAATATAGAGGCTATTATGACTTGAAATTGTTCCCCTCTCCAAATTCATATATTTAAGTCCAAATCTCCAGAACCTCAAATGTGACCTTATTTGGTGTTGACATTTTTACTGAAATAATCAAATGAAAATTAGGTCAACAGGTGGGCATTAATGCAATATGACTGGTGTCCTCATAAAATAGGCATATTTGGATACAGAGACACACATAGAGAAGATGATATAAAGAAACATAGAGAAAAGATGGTCATCTACAAGCCAAGGAGAGGGTCCTGGAACAGATCTTCTGTCAAAGCCATCAGAAAGAACTTGCCTTGCCAAAACCTTGGTTTGGACTTCTAACCTCCAGAAGAGTAAGACAATACATTTCGTTTGGTTAAGCCACCCCATCTATAGTTTGATATGACTTTATTATAACAGCCCTGGTGAACTGGCAGAGGCATTCTGAGCAGAGGGAACAGAATCAGATAAATGTGGTAGAGTGGTAGAGGAGTTCGGCTGGTGTGTGGGTCTACTGAAAGGACATGGGAAAATGACTGAAGCGGGAGTGGTGAGATTGCGGAGAGTCTGATGAGCCGATGGTGCAGAACTGGGGATGCACACTGAAGTCTCTTTGCCATGAGCCACAAATGACAGTGATAATATTTATGCAGTCCACTGTGGTTATCAAAGAGGCTGTCCTCAATTAAAGACAACTGATCTAGGCCCTTCGTAGATGCCTCAGATCCCCCCTTATGTCAACAACGGAGACATCAATATCTACAAGTATCTGTTTCCCTTTGTGGCTAACCTATTCAAAAGTTTTACTGCCGGCCACAGGAAGCCATCAAATGTTTTTGTTCAGTGGTATGATAGACACAGTAAGAACTGCACTTGAAGATAATTAACTTGGACAAATTGAAAGGGTGCCAGACTGGGCAAGTAACTGATAGAGGCAGTAGTAAAAATACAGGTAAGAAATAATGAGGTTTTTTAATTTGGGCAGTGGCCATGGTGTGAAAGAGGGGATAGTCTCTCTGTCCTATCACCACATTATTTTATTCATTTGTCTTTGGTAGATTTTTGCTTCTATGACTGGTAAAGAGTTTCTGTCTGTTCTTTTCTTTCTGATGAGTATGGAGGAATCAGAATGAGGTGGTAATGAAGAAACCTAACTCCTCTTTTTTATGGTGCTGCAGTATATTCAATTTTGGAATTCCAGAAGCATGGGGTCCTAAAAAACTAACACCAATTTGTTTATAGATATTGTGATAGGTGTTTCACAGCCTGCAGAATTTATATGAAGAGATACAGGACATTTAGTAACTTTTGATACTTAGCTATTTGAAAAGTGTTTACTCCTGATATACAATTTAATTTTATAGCATGGGATTTTTGTGTGTACAAGTCTATGCATACTTGTTGAATTGATTAAAGAAGATAAAAGGAGAGCCATCAATGAAATCTATGGGCAATAATATACAACATAAACAACGTATTGTAGAGTTGTATACCTGGAACCTATGTAATTTTTACTAACCAATGTAACCCTAATCAATTTAACAATAAAAATAAAAATAATAGTAATAATAATAATAATAATAATAATAATAAACAGAAATCAAATTGGATGTTCTGTGCTAGTAAACTTTATTATATTATGTGGCTGTGAGAACTTAATTCATATATCTACCTATGTTATCTAATTAGAGTGGTAAAATATGTTCATGGAATTAGTGAGACAATAATGTGTGGTGATTTATCATGGGAATTTCAACGTTTCTTTGAGGAATTTTTAAAGAAAGCAATATATTTTTAAAAATATTTTGTAAGGCAAGACATGTTCAAAGTATGAGCTGACTTATTGGAAATTACAGAGAATGCTTAATTTTCTTGAACTTTTTACTTATTATTACCCAAAGATATCATTATGCTGCTAATTAGATTATTTTATTGCCTTTATTGATACATGATGTAGGTTTCAATTGATTTTTAGCTGTGCTATCTTTAAAGGATGCATTTTTTCTATTTTATTTTGATTTTAACTTTAGTACCTTTTTGACAGCCACTTAATTGTATTGATTTTTTCCTAAGTCAGTTATAATTTAAAGATGAACATTTTAGTATATGTCGTTTAGAAAATGTTGTCCTTATCGGCTTATAACTAGCAATGCTCTGAAATAATTAACTACAAATATTGCTAATTCGCTGAGTAGACTCCTGGAGCACTGGGCAGACAGAAGTAAAAAGATTATTCTAAACTCATCATATTAAGAGAGTTTCCTCTGGGGAACAGAGTCATAAGATAAAAACACATGTGCAGTATATTGGGCAATGTCTTCAGTATTCAGGCTCTATGGAAGAACAAGAATGGCAGAAGGAGTTGAGCTGTGATACAGTCAAAGCAGTATCCCCAGCTGATTGAACTGAGTGTGTTCAAGCTGGGATGGCCCTTTTAGCTTTGAGGCAAAGAAGGCTGAGACTTTATACCTGTTCACCAACTGGTCATTGGCTACCTGCTGCTTAGGGGAGGGACCCAAGCATTGGACATTCAGCTTCCAGATCGGTTTCAGCTGCTAGCATTCACAGCAACTGGAAGAAATGAGTACTTTGGTCATGAAGGAGACGCTGGGTGGCTTATCACCAGCCTCTCCTACACTTAGAGTTCTATATGTCCAAAAACAATTTCTTTCAGAAAGTATATTCAATTTTAGATGTTAAATGTTCCTTAATATCTGAAATATTTAGCATTTAGATATCTCTATTTGTTAGCTGAATCTGCAAGAATCACTTGCTAAACATTGTTTGAACATGAAACAAAATGGTATTGTCTAGATTTAAAATTTTTAACTGCCATTATCTCTCAAAAATCATTTTCAACATTATTAAATGACCCATAGCAATATGTCAAGGCAAATATCAGTGGAATTTAGTCCTCTTACTCACAGCCAAGAGAAAGGTATCTAGCTCTGTTCTTATCAGTCATGAAAAGATTCTTGTCAGTTAAGAAAATAAATGGGGATGCTAGGATAGTTTAGTGGTTGACTGCTTTACTCACAGTCATGAGGTCTGGGGATGGAGTCCTGGCCCCAGCCCATGCGAGCCCCATATGCTGAACTGCAGCACAACTGGGAACTGCCGAGATGGCTCAGCTATGAAGGTTCTCAACTCCCATGCCAGAGGCCCCTGGTTCAGTTCTGGCCAGGTATGGCCTCATACCCATCTATGTGGAATGAAACCGTGTAACAACTGATGATATACAACTATGGAGACTGCTCTAGGCTGTTCCCCCTTCTCCTTCTCTCTCACCTTTCAAAACAATAAAATAAATCTTAAAAAAAAAGTAAATATAGGAAATAATATGATATTTTATTTGTATTTTCACTTAAATACTAAACATATAACTTCTCTCCCCAAATTTTTCTTTTCAATATTAGTCTTGTCAGGGGTTCCTTACCTTTTCATGACATACAATTTAGATAAATATTTTACAAGGGTGCATCACTTTAATTGGCACCTCACTTGTATTTAAAAATCATTTTGAGAAATGCAGACTAACTCAACAGGTTGAGTGCTTGCCTTGCAACCATGATGTCCAGAAATCGAATCCTGGCTCCCACCCGTGCAAACCCACATGCTGAACTGTGGTGCAACTGTTAACCGCAGGAATGGCAGTGAAGGTTTTCACCTCCCCTGCAGCAGGCTCACTCTTCAATTCTGCCCCGTGTGGCTCCCCATCCACCTGTGTGAAATGAAATGATGTCACAACTAAAGATGTACAACTATGGGGACTGCCTTGGGCTCTCCCCGCTTCTCTGTTTCTCTTTCTCTCTCTCTCTCTCTCTCTCTCTCTCTCTCTCTCTCTCTCTCTCTCTCTCTCTCTTTCTCACACCTTCTCTCAAACAATAAATAATAAAAACATATGTAAAATTATAAAAAGAAATAAAAGTAAAAATAATTTTGGGTATGTAACAACCTAATCTATTCATCTCTACTGGATTCTATTAGTGTGGTAATTAAATATTAGATTAGTCATGAGGGAGCCTTAGTTCTGTATTCTATTTTCAATTTCATTAACTATCAATACTACTATTTATAATTTGCCTGGAAGTGATATATATATTTCATCTACCCAGTTAAGTCATATAGTCCTTATGAATAAAATTGTCTTTTTTATGGTAGAATGCTCTTGTACATCTAGATACTCAAGTATTATTGTTGGAAAGTGAAGATGATTTGGACTTATTACTTCAAAAGTCTACTCTTAATTTTTCACTTCAAAAATTTAAATATATTATACATTACTTTAAAGGATTTTCATAAAAATTAAAATGTATGACATTTCTGCTCACTCAGATGTCATGTTGAGGATGACAGGACAGGAAAAGGAACAGACCTGCATCTTTATAATGTCATTGAGGCATCTGGGGGACCGTTTTCTACACTGTTCTAGCTCCAGCTCTGAGAACAGTGCCTGGTAATTAACTGACACTTAATGAATATGTGTAATTTAAGTAAAATTTTTATTGAGCTATAATCAAATATTATATATAAATTAAAAAGAGTGGCATTAAAACTTTCAAGTGAGTTATCTGATCTGGAAATATCAGGTATTTCCCAATATTAGGATTTATAAATAATTTGTCTACATGAAGAACATAGTAAACCATAAAATAGGATTTCTCCCATTCAAAGAAAAGCTGTAAAGTGACGATAGACTTATTTTAGACCATCAAATCATTAATGTATCTTTGAAAATATATCACATATCTGGTAGCAAATAACAAGTGTTTTGAAATTGATTTCTTATAATGAATGAAGATTTTAAGATGCCTTATTTGTTGATTTACATCACTGCGACGTGAACTATTTTCAAGTCACTAAAGTGAACTATTTTAATCACAGAGTCTACCAGTGTATTTGTTTTGGAAGTGGGCTTTGGGAGACAGCAACAGAGCCTTCAGGGGATGCAGTGAGTCTAGTTGGACTGGGCACTGCACAGCTTTGGCTGCTCCAAGGTAGAACTGTCAGGTGCCGAGACACCTGGAGAGCTGGTGTCAGCCTCTCCTTTGGTGAGGCATGCCCGTCATAGCCTGGCTGCCAGCTGCCTTAGATCTGGGCCGTGCATAACACTGTTCCAGTTCATCAAGGTGGAGACATTTCAATTTTGCCCTTACCATTCCCCACATGGAGTGCCAGGGTTATTTTTATTTTTATTGTGTTATTTTAAATCTCATATTGGCACTATAGAGCATGAAGTATCTGGGAATGTATAAGCATAACACCTGCCATTTAAAATTAATTATGAAACACTTCATTTAACATTATAAACACGTTACTCTGTTTCATGTGCTTGAAATTTTATTTTGAAATGTGGATGCCCTTGGCCACTTAGCTTAATATATTAGACTATGCTGTTGATGAGCCTGGAGTTGCTAGTTCATTTTCCAGAAGGCCAAATTAGGTTCCCATTGGAAAAAAAAATTTGTTTTGGCTTTTTTCTATATTTTAACAATGAATACTTTATATTTTATGAAAAATATTTTCTCAGGCATTCTTCCTTGAGCTTCACTACAACCCTAAGAGGAAAGTTTGAAGAGTATTTTAATTTCTAGTCTCACTTTACACATGAGGAAATTGAGCTAAATAGGATTCATCTATTTGTCACAGCCAGGAATTTGCTAGGCCAGATTTTCTGACTTGAAATCTCATTCTCCTTTCTTTTCTATTATACTACTCACCTGCTCAGAAAGTGCAGTCCAATGTTCACATTCATTTGTCCCAGAAGTGGTGAACATTGGTTCCTTGGCTTTCATCATCAACCACTTTGGAGAGCAATTTGATAAGTTGCTATGGATCTTCTGTTATGCCCTCTATAACTATTAACATACTTCTTTGCTAACCCCTCTTCCCTCTTGATTTTATAACATCACATCAGTTTGAATACATTCAACCAAGTTTTTTTACTATCTTTATCTATGGGAAGTAATCAGGATTTAGAATCAAAATTTTGATATTGCTAAAGAATGATGGTTCCATCAACATACTGAATCTAATTAGAAACTAGTCTTAATACTTAAATCATGTAGCATTTAGTAAAGCATTTTAAACATCAAAATAAAATAAATAAGTTTAAGTTGTCCAGCTCTCATGTTCACTATATTCATTGGCTAGCTTGAGCTGAAAGGATGCTTAAAGTCTTCCCTGATCCTATAGGGAAGATGCGTGGGACCCAAAGCAGGTTTTCTTCACTGTGCTCTGTGCCTCAGTGATAATGATCTCATAGGATTGAAGCACTTTGGAAACTACTAGGCAGATGGTATTGTTTTAGCATAGATGAAGCTACTGGGGAGGGAAATGATTTTACATTAGGAAAAATAGGAGGGTGGCAATGCCGGAATAGCTCAGCGGTTGAGTGCTTGCCTCGCAATCACGAGGTCTAGACTTAGATTCTGGACCTTGGCCTGTGCAAACCCATATGCTAAACTGTGGTGCAACTGGTAACAGCGGGATGGCTCGGCAGTGAAGTTCCTTGCCTCCTATACAGGAGGCCCCCAGTTCAGTACTTGCCACATGAGGCCCCACATCCACCTGCATGGAATGTAATTATGTCACAACTAATAATGTACACCTATGAAGACTGCTCTGGGCCCTCTTCCCTTCTCTCTTTCTCTCTCACATTTTCTCAAACAATAAAATAAAATAAAGATGGGGGAATGTACAGAATTTGGTAAGAAAGAATACTACAAGTATGTTCTCAGCTAACATCAACTATATAGGACATTTTTAAATCATTCTATTTTTGTTAGGAATTATTAAAATAGTCATGTATGACTGAAGACTTATTTTTCAGAGGTTTTATTCAACTGTTATATCCTTCATTTTTTGAAGTAATGAACACAGAGATTTTTACCAGGTTTGGATGATTAACAAAAGACATTTTATAGAGTCAGCATGTTATTTTTTTTTTGCAGTTAAATGAGGGATGATAGTTTTGATGAATAACTCCTGTTTGCAGCAATCAATCTTGTATGTTCACTAACATATTGATCTTAACATTTTTACATGGACAAGCACTGCATCTGACCTCATTGCTAATTTTATAGCATATGTAACATTTTATTTCTCTGAGGTTACATATAGTAACTTAGAAGAATGCAGCAAATATCTAAATAATTCCAGCTAAAATGTGATGACATATTTCATCAAGGCAGTTTTGTTGAGCTGGATCTCTTTGCTGAAACTATATTCCATTTCTCAAATTTCAATTTTCTTGTTATGTATGTATAAAATCAGTTTACTTCAATAAATAAGTAATGAGTGATTGCTCAATGTATTCACTGATTTACTCTATTTCTTAGTTTACTTTTTTTCTTACAGAATTATTATTATTTCTTTATTAGTTCTGCCCTCCTCACCTGTGATCTCTTTATCCTTTGTATTTTATTCTTTATCATGTGGTCTACAATAGGCATTAAAGGAATATTTGTTAAAGCGAGTCAGCTTATGAATGAGCACTGTAAATGGATGAGTCCCAAAACTTAAGGCAAATAGGTCTGGAATTGAAAGTTTGGGCCAACTGATAGCTGGAAAATTGGTGTTTTGTATCAAGTAGTGGTTACCTCACTTTCTATAGCAGTGTTGCTTGGGTTAAAATGGTACTGTCATTACTTACTGGTCAGGTGGCCTTGACTAATTTACTTAAACTCTCATTGTCTCAGTTTCCTCACCTATAAAATAAGTTTTGTAAAGTTTAAACAAGATGTAAAGTACACCTAAGTTCTGAAATATTAATATTGCCTGTTATCATTACCAAACCTATCAAAAAGGATGAAGGCTGCTTTGTGTCAGGAAATGGTTAGTGAGCATACAGCTGCATTAGGTGGGTTGATAACAGGCCATTTATTCCTTTCGTAACTTTTACATACGGTGCAACTTTTCAAGGTTTCAGGTTTTTTGTTTGCTTATTTATTTTGTTTTTTAAATTAACTTACTTTTTCAAGAAAGTCCTTAATACAAATGTCTATAATCTTGCATGGGCTAAAAATTCATTTTCTACAAGTCATTATTTGCTATTAATTTATCAATTTATTAAGTAATTGGAATTATGAGAGAACTTTGTTTAAGGAGAGTGAGTATGCATAGTATAGAGTGTGGGCTGGTAGAACTGAATCCAGCAACCAAAACATAAAGAGAGAGATTAGAAGCAAGCAAAAATTGAGAGCTATATGTGTAGATGTCATTAGTACTTAGAAAGCTCTTTCTTGGGAAAGCCAGGATGGCTCAGTGGGTTAAGTGCTTACTTTGCAGCCCTGGGGACCAAGGATCGAATCCCGGCCCCGACCCATGTGGACCCATAGGCTGAACTGGGGAGTGCCCCCAGCTCAGTTCTCACCGGGATGAGATCCTGGCCCAGTTCCTGCCCTGTGGATCCCCGCCCACCTGTGGAATGAAACTGTGTGGAAAAACCAATGATGTGCAACTATGGAGACTGTTCCGGGCCCTTCCCCTTCTCTCTGTCTCTGTCTCTCTCTCTTTCTGTCAAAAACAATAAAGATAAATCTTTTTAAAAAAAAAGAAAGCTCTTTCTCATTTTATTACTATAAAAGCCAGTCAGTTTGGTGGTTCATCAAAAAGTTATGACCCAGCAGTTCTACTCCAAGTATATTATAATTAAAAGCAAAGAGTTGAACAGAGACTTGTACACCAATGTATATAGTAGCATTATTCATAAAAAAAATTAAAAGGTGGAAATAGCCCACTGTTTATTAGCAGGTGAATTGATAGATAGAATATGGTGTGTGTGTGTGTGTGTATTGGAATATTACTCAGCCATAAAATGAAATTATTATAAATTCTGATACTTGCTACAACACAGATGAACCTTGAAAACATGTTAAGTAAAATAAGCCATACACAAAAGGACACACATTGTATGATTTCACTTAAATAAAGTACATAAAATGGGAATTTTTTTTGAGACAGAAAGTATGGTAGAGGTGACCAGGTGCCATGGATTAAAGGGGTGTGGGGCTATTGTTGCAGGGATACAGAGTTTCCATTAGCAAGAACGAAAAATTTCTGGGACTAGTGGTGATGGTTCCACCATGTTGTGAATATACTTAGTGTCATTGAATTATATACTTAAAATGCTTAAAATGGTACAATTTTTGTTATGATTATTTTCCATAATTAAAAAAGAAATTTAATGAGGTTTGCTTGCCAAAAGGAACCTAGCTCATTTCTATTTTTCCTGTATTATATGAGTTGCTATTTCAAACCTCAGAGTCATTTCAAGGGTTTATTTTCCCTACGTTTTTGCTAAAGTGTCTTGCTCAGTGACTGTGAAATTCTGGTTTTAAAATATGTTTTTGTCCTTAAGGAACTTAGAGCTTGAGTGGAAAGACAGACATGCAACTTAAGTGATTACCCAAAGTTATATAAGTGGAGTCTTACATGACTGCAAAACATGGAGTATAAATCATGTTAGGAGGTATCATGAATGCTTAAGTAGGTGAAAAGGTGCATAAACTATGACTTGGGAATGTATATAATTTAAATAAGCAAAGCAACATAGGTAAGGCATTCCAATTTAAGAAAACAGCACAAAGACCAGATTCAGAAAAATCTAGGATGTGTTTGGAAATGGTGTACAGTCCTAAGTCCTGCTTTTCTCTGCCTGCGATTGAGTATCCCCTTGGTATTTAATAGATTTGCTTCCTGCTCTTTACTAAATATTTGTCCTTTTCCTAATTCACAAGTATGTTGCATATATCCCTTTTATTTTAAAGTCTCCTACAATCATCTTTGGAAGCAGAAAGGATATTGATGGTAAATAGGTTTAATATAATGTTTGTCTTGAGTCAGTGGGCTTGCTTTCGACTCTGCCAAAGCAGACTTCATGTGTATTCACAGTAAAAATGGCACTTTTAATATTGCTTAACATTTCTGTGAGTATAACAGTTGCAGACCTTTTGATTTTTAAAGATTTGTATTAAAATATAGCTAACATACAATGTTCTGTTATTTTCAGGTGTACACCATAGTATTTTTAACATTTACATCCCTAAAGAAGTGATCACCATGATTAGTCTAACAACCGTCTGACACTGTGCCATATGCTGTCATAATATTATTGACTCTATTCCCTATCATGTGTTACAACCCATGACTTATTTGTTTCACATCTGGAAATTTGAACCTCTTAGTCCCCTTCACCTTTTCCCTGCTTTTTTTTTTTTTTTTTTTTTTT
>PVKE010042884.1:0-13583 GCA_004027555.1 Craseonycteris thonglongyai
AGCTTGCATTGGTAAATGGAATTTCCCTGAATTATGGAAGGAGAGAGCCAAGAAGGACCAGATCACAGAATCAAGTTTATTATGGGAAGATAATTGGATTATAGGGCTCAATATTACAAAGATGTCTTTGGGACTTGGATGAACTGTGGATTCTTCAGCCCCAGTGATTCTACCTGATTTCAGTTGTGACTGCTGAAGCAGATACTTAGGACACTAAATCCGATCCCTTCTTGTTCCCATTCCTCCTATATTTATCGTATTTACATTAAAATCATAAAATAATTTTTTAATTAGTGGTAAATCGCAGACTATTTCTTCCAGGTAAAATGAAGTGGAATGTTGATGTTATTTCATGAATAATTTTTTTTTAATGTAAGAAAACTGCTAGAGAAGAATATAAGAGAGAAGACCTCATAAAATACTTGTAATTTATAGAGTTTCAGATAGTTCAGAAGAAAGAGAAAATGGATGATCTAGAGTAAGATTATTTCAGTGTTCAAATTTAACACAGGTGGGAAAATCAGAGGATGGAGGCAAGCAGAGGTCTGAGAAAGCCAGAAATTTTTCATATACATTGACAACAAACAGGAATTTGGATTAAATGTAGAATACAATTGTTATACCACACCAAATTTGCATAAGGTTCTACATTTTTTGGAGTTAACCAAAAATTCTCCAAAATGTCTGTCTGGAACGGCTACTTAGTGTTTTGTTTGAGGGAGTGAGCTGGTCTGACAAAGTTTCATGAATTCCCTAGCATATAGAACAAGGATGTCTAACCTTTTGACTTCCCTGGGCCACACTGGGAGAAGCAGAATTGTCTTGGGCCATATATAAAATATACAAACATTAACAATAGCTGATGAGCTAAAAAATAAAACCATTTAAAAAATCTTGTATGTTTTCAGAAAGTTGACAAACTTGTACTGGGCCACACTCAAAGCTGTCCTGGGCCCCATGTGGGCTGTGGGCTGGACAAGCTTGTTATAAGCATTTCAAAAGAGTCCATTCTTATGATAATCTAAGAAAATCAAGCAAAAGGGACAGGATCCTGGAGTTTGCATTGACAGCTTATTTAGACTTGAATTAACTAAAGAAAAGAAAATCACCCAAAAGCTTTAAAAAAATTGATTCTCTAAATTCTGACCAAATAGTTTGAAATCGTTGTTTATCCTAATGTATTAGTGCTCATTAGATAATACACAGGAATTTTCAGAGAGGATTAGTAGGGGTTCTGTTTATTTGTTTGTTCACATTTCCTTCTTGGGATTTATAAATTCAGCAACAGATAAAGAGAGGGATGCAGCAGTGTCTGATCTGAAAAGAAATTAATTAAAATATTGGAAAATGAGGGATTTGGTAAATGATCCAGATTAAAACGTTGACCAAGCAGGGGAGAAATTCAGAGAACAAATATGAAATTTAAAAAACAGTGATGCAAGAAATCTCATCGGCGTTGTCTACATATAAGAACCTGGGAAGGAGCTCTTACAAAGCTAAAGCTATGGAAGGGCCAGCTGCCACCATGTGAGTCTGTCGCGTGAAGGCTGTGTAGTACAAAGGCCAAGGCTGGTATACTCTGTGGATATTATAGATTGCTGGGTTCATCACCTAGCCAGAGCACTTTTTAGCAGAACTTGGGCCAATTATTTTGCATCTCTATATCTTGTTTTCTCATGTGTGAAATAAGGATAATGGAATCCACCTCATAGGGCCATTATGAGGACCACATGAGAACATGCTTAGAATAATATGTGGCCTTTCATGAATACGAATGATTCTTTGTTATCATCATCATCATCATTTCTGGCACCTATTATAGTGTCTGTCACATGGCAAACAGTAAATAGGTGATGACTGACTGAATTAATGAATGCTAGCTAACGTGAACCTTTCTACCTCTTGTTATTTCACTTAAAGTCTACCCTGAGGGGCTAAAGTTGGGCCACTAACTTGGCATCTTTATGGTTCAGTCACATTGTGTAACTAAGTAAAGCATATTCAGAGTAAAAGAGAGGGAGAGACAGGGACGGAGGGAAGGAGGGAAGGAGACAGAGCAAGGGAAGGAAGGGAAGAAGGAAGGAAGGAGGGAAGGAAGGAAGGAAGGAAGGAAGGAAGGAAGGAAGGAAGGAAGGAAAGAAAGAAGGAAAGAAAAGAAAAAATAAATGAAGAGAAGTAAGTCCTTTTGATGTAACTCTTATTTTCTCACTTTGGGTAGATATCAGGGCACTGAGAAATATTTCTGTACCCTCAGTAAAATAACAACTCACGCACTGATTAATGACAATCAGTTACCCTTGTGAGTCAAGGATGCAATAGGAACTGATAGGGACTATGGCAACTTGGAGACCCATGAGCTTGTAGAGCAGCCTCTGCACATTTCCAGCTGATTGTTGCATTTAATAATGCAAGCCTAGTGTGGCCAACACTTTGCTTCCTTAGATGAACAGAGAAACTTATTTATTTATTTTTACATTGCCTTAATTGTTTCTGTAGTGATTGCTTGTGTTTTAAACACTGGGCAGGCTGAACATTCTGTGACTGCACACTGATCACCACCGCATGGACTTCTAGGTGGGAGAGTAAACTTTTAGAATGCAAGCCTCCTGGCATGCACGGCTCCTAACAACACGGTTATGAGCCAGTGTCACTAGAGAGAAGATTGGAGGGTGTGAGTGAGTGGGGGAGGTAAGGTGAAAGGAGAGGTGTGAGAAAGCCAGAGGCAAAACCTGCTTACTCCATCATTTCAGCCGTAATTGGTCATAACACAGAGAGCTAGAGGAAAGGAGAGGCTATTTTGTAGCGATCATGAAGAGAGAGTTAAAGAGAATATTTCAAAGTAAGTATTATTGGGAAAGATGGATAAATTAAAAATTAAAAATACGATTTTCCAGTTAACAGAAAGTGTGAGGCAGTTAGTTTTACAACCTCCCATTTAGAAACACGGTCTTGTTTTCCATTTGCCTGCATTTATCTTCTTTGTTTCTTACAGATCCAAATCCCTGTGTTTTTTAATCTGTGAGATGTTTGGAGAAATTGAGAAATCTGTGCTTATACCACAGCTGAGTACATTTTCTTTTGCCTAAGCTTGATCTTGTCATTGATAATGGCCTTGTCATATATGTGTAGAATGTCTCCCTGTGGTTTTGTTCATGAACTATACTTTGAAATGTATCTGGAAGCTTCCTTCACTGCAGAAGCTGGTCATGCCCCTGTTTCTAGGTATCAGTTCCCTGCCATTATCCACATCATGATTTAGGACGCATTGCATTTAATTCTCAACTCAAAGAGAATCAAGCTATACAACTGAAATAGGAGATACAATTATGACCCTTTAGGAGCTTAAAATCTAGTAGAGGGGATGCCGGGATGGCTCAGTGGGTTAAGCGCTCACTTTGCACGCCGGGGACCGAGGATCGAATCCCGGCCCCGGCCCGTGCGGAACCATGTGCTGAACTGGGAGCTCCCCCAGTTCAGTTCTCTCTCTGTCTCTGTATCTACCTCTCTCTCTCTCTCTCTCTCTCTCTCTGTCAAAAATAAACAAATAAAAAATAAATCTTTAAAATCTAGTAGAGAAGATAAAACATTAAACAATAGGAATGTATGGTACTCCCTATGATATTATAGTTTACTATTATATGTAGTATGTTATAGTATAGTGTGTGTGCACATATATGTGTGGGGGGTATATATGCACATATATATAGTGTTCCATATATCATATATAATATTGCTAAAAAGTACTGCAAAAAAAAAAAGAAAGAAAGAAAACAAACAAAAAACAGGGCTAAAATCACATTTTTCTACTGACCAGCTGACTGACTTCAGGATTATCTATAAAAATGGGATAGAGATACTATCCACTTACTAAAAGTGCTCCCCACTTACTGTAAGTAAGTGCTTGACTTTAGGTGGCTTATAATCTAGTTATGGACAAAATATATATCATGTAAAAATTTAAATAGCAATTCCATCACTATTTAACACTGGGATATAGTTAATATTAATATGATGCCTCAAGTAAATAGATAATTTATAAATAATGATAAAGAGATTTTGATTAGAATTGCTATACGGAATATGATGGTCTGTCAAATTACACATATTTAAAAATATTGCTTGAGGTATAGCACACATAGAAAAGTGTATGAACTTTAAGTGTTCAGCTCAATGGATTTGTTTTTCTATGTATACACCCATGTAACTACCATCAGTGAAGAAGTTATACTAGAAATATCTTTTTTTTCCTCTTTTGTGTCTATATCCCGTAACCTTCATTCCTAATTAATATTCTTTTTATAATTTACTCTACTGATTTAAATCACTATAAACTAGTTTTTCCTTTCCTTAACTCTGTATAAATATAGTTGTTTAGATTGTACCTTTTTGGATTTGGCTTCTTTTGCTCAACAATTTTTTTCTGTGAAAGTCATTCATAAACAATGTATGAAATTTCTTTTTTCTTCACATCATCACAACATTTGATATTCCCAGAGTTTATTTATTTTCATTTTTTATTATTTAATTATTTTTTCAGGTACGGTTCATGTTCAATATTATCTTACATTAGTTTTTGTGTACGGCATAGTGATTAGACATTTATATAATTTATACAGTGATTTCCTCCTCTAATCTCGTACCCACTCACAATAACTATAATACTATATATAATTGTTACAACATTAAAGACAGATAGCATATGGTCTCACTTATATGTGGAATTTAAAGACCAAAATAAGTGAACAGGGGAAGCTGGGATGGCTCAGTGGGTTAAGTGCTCACTTTGCAGCCCTGGGGACCAAGGATAGAATCCCGGCCCTGGCCCGTGCGGAACCATGTGCTGAGCTGGGAGCTCCCCCAGTTCAGTTCTCTCTCTGTCTCTGTCTCTCTCCCTCTCTCTGTCAAAAAATAAAAATAAATAAATAAAAATATATAAAATAAGTGAACAAATAAAACAAATAGATTGATATGCTCAGTTTTTAAATGTTGAGATTCTGGGGAAGATATAGTAGTATCCATTTGTTAATCTGGTTTGTTTTACTCTTACATCTAAGGAAGGTAGAACAGTTAGCCCTTTTTTATTCTTAGTGGTCCTTTGGATATTTTCTGTCTCACTCCTTTCTGAAATAGCTGTTCAAGTCTTTTGTCCACTTAAAAAAAATGAATTATTTAGTTCATTCTCTGTTTCTTATGAATTTGGTTCTTTGTATTCTAGGTAATTGAGAATATCTTCTATCAGTTTATGGTTGCATTTTCACCCTCTCAATGGTGCCTTGAAAAGAAATTCTTAACATTATTGAATTTCAATTTATAAAATTTTCTTTTATGATTCTTTGGGTGTATGTGAACTTAGGAAATCTTTGCTTATCTAAGTAGACCAGATGATATTTTAATCTTATTGATTTTTTTTTTTTTCTTTTTGAGATGGCTATTTTGGTACACCAAGGATTAAAGGCTTGTCAAATGTTTGTACATCCATGCTATCCCCAATCAAAAGATTTATCTAAAGTATATCAGATCTTATTACTATTATTTCCAACCCTTTAATTTGAAGGTGAGAGTTTTCAGTTATTGAAATAGCTCTAGCTCTGAGGGATGGGTTGCCCACTCAAGAACCGGATCTGGCCTGACCTCGAATGCACATTATCTCCAGCCTGCAGCCCATGGCAGAGACTAACGAATAACTGGAGACATGTCCAGCTAGAGGAGGGCAACAAGGGCATCTGTCTCTTTTATTTTTGTTGAATAAATGCATTTATCATAAAATAAAATTTCCCCACAGTTGGCTACATATTACATTATCGAAAATCTGTCCTCTAGTTCCAGCCTCCAAATTTTTCTACATGTTTGGGGAACATCTGTCACCAAAAAGGGCTCTGACTTAATTTAATTATTTTCACCAGGACAAAAATTTTTAGACAATTGTTAATTCGAACTCCAATTTTGTTTTAACTTATACCAAAGGGCAAACTTATCTCTAATCTATGGAAGAGGAGGCAAAATAGGTAGTTTAGTAAAAACAAAGTTTAAAAAGTTTATTTGAAGACATTATTCTTTCTGTTAGCGTAACTTTCCATCCTAGTGGAAGGTTGGGATTGGATCACAAAATTAGTTTGCTAGTGTTGCCATAACAAAATGCTGCAAATTGAGTAGCCTAAAAAATAGAAATTGGTTTTCTTGGCTCTGGAAGCTAAAGGTTCAAGATCAAGGTGTTGGCAGGTTTGGTTTCTTCTGAGTCTTCATCTTCTTGGCTTGTAGATAGATGGCTGCCTTCTCACAGTGTCCTCACATGGTCCTTCCTCTGCTTGCTCAGCCCTGCAGGCTCTTGTTTGTTTAAATTTCCTCTTCCTCTAAGGACAACAATCAGACGGGATTAAGACTCATCCTAGTAGCCCCGTTTATAAAAAATTAATTAAAGGCCCTTTCTCTAAATACAGTCACATGTAGAGGGTCTAGGGGTTAACTCGTCAACATGTGAACTTTGAGGGAGACACTACTCAGCTCATTACCATCACTGAGGTGTATTTTAGAAGAATGTAAGGAAAAGTGCCAGATTGGAACGCAGAGGTTATCTTTAGCAATCTGCAAATATGCAATTGTCCTGGAAGCTGAGTGTTCCAGAGATTCAATAGAATCTCATGGACACCTCATAAGAAAGCATTGCCCCAATGTACAAATGAGTTTAAAGGCAACAGTAGGTAAGTGCTGAGGAGGTTCAGTATAGGGTGCACTGAGCCAAGAGGCATCATGAATGAAGGTTTTCTGATAGTGGAGATAAGGTGATTGATTTTGAAGGAGGTGAAGACCACGGGTTTTCTGGAAGATAGAGGACATTATATCAGAGAAGAAAATTAAGCCCACAGACCAAGGATGTCAGTCATACAAAAGTGGGCAGGATATAAGTATAAGATAATGGGTTATATTTACTCGATTATTTTCAGGTCTCCCTTCATAGAACTCAGTTTAATGTATAAAATCGTGTCATTGGTATAAAAAATATTTATTAAAGCACCTGTTGTAACCAAATTCTTGTGAACTTTAAGATTTTGTTTCCTGAGTGAAAAAAAAATCCTCTTATTTTTTTAAAGATTTATTTTGTTGTTTTTGACAGAATGAGAGACAGAGAGACAGAGAGAAGGGGTAGGGCTGAGAGCAGTCTCCATAGTTGTACATCATCAGTTTTCCACATAGTTTCATTCCACACAGGTGGGCGGGTCACACAGGGCAGGAACCGGGCCCAAGGCCTCCTGCATGGGAGGCATGCCCCTGCAAGCTGGGGGCCAAGCCGCACTTGGGCCGGGATTCGATCCTCAGACCCCAGAGCTGCCAGACGAGTGCTCAACCTGCTGAGCCATCCCAGCATCCCCCCCTCAAATCCTCTTATTATAAACTCTAAGACCAGTCAATATCTGTCACTGCGTTCTCACCAATGTCTCCAAATTGTAAGACTCAGATATCTTGTCAAGGATCTTACATTTCCTGTGGGCATGTCACAGCAATAGTCTAATATAGCAGTTTGCATCAATCAATGGGTGAGAGACAGGTAGAACAATAGCCCCATGGCCCAGGACCCACAGGTTGAATAAATGCATTTAATATAAAATAATGTCTCTGATTATGAAAGTCCCAAGTGAGGCAGCCACCAGATATACCGGTATCCAAAAAGAAAAATATTTGAGAACTGCTTGCCTAATGAGCTACATGCCCAAAAATATTAGACTGTTCTGTTCATTGAAAACAGAATTTTCATTTTTTTAATCAAAAGGGGACTAGATTTTTATATTCTCCATATCATACTATATACATTATTTAAAGAAATCAAACAGTACAAAAACAAAAACACCTGAAAACCTCCCACCCAGCATTAACCATTGTTGTCTTTTTGGTGAGTATTATTTTCATAGTCTCTCTGTGACTAGGCATTTATAAAATTTTACATAATTGAATTTATTCCATACCAGCTTACTGGTAACCTGCTTTTATCATTTAATGATATCTCATGGACTCTTTTTGATCTCAGTGTATTTAGATCTACATCATTATTTTTAATGGCTGCATGGTACTCCTTTGTGTGGATAAACCATCATTTTTTTAAAACACTGATCCCTTTTCGAAGGACCTTGAAATTGTTTCTGACTTTTTTTGCTATTATAAGCAGTCTTTAATGAACATCCTTCTACACCATTATGCACTGGTCCTATTATTTTCTCTGGATAAATTCCTAGAATCTTGAGGCATTCTTAAAATAGCTGTTTGTGGTTAAGATATGAAATTTTCCCCAAATATGGTAGCCCCCTTTTTATTTTTTAATCATTTTATATTTGATATCTATAGCTTTCCCTTTCACCTTCAATGATACCACAACCCTTACCTTCAAGCCTTCTGGTTGGTTGGAAGGAGAGAGCATGCATTGCTACTTTTATTTCCTGAAGTTGCCATGCCCTATTATTAATGGGTGGGGATAATAGAAACTCTTATTGTAGCTCAGCAAATTGCACTCTTGCTTGGGAAATCGGTGATTTTTGCCTGGATCTTAAAAGAAGGATAGAATTTGTATAGAGCTAATTTTAGGGAGGAAAAAACGGAAGAAGAATGAGCAAGATAATCGTAATGTGCTTGACACTGTGGGAGAAAAGAATGTCAGTAGTGGTTAGAGCATTTTGGCTCAAAATCTGTCTCTATTTACTTCTCTAGGCAATTGTCTATTTCTCTTCTTGTTCTCTACTCCATCTACGGAGCATCTTTCAGTTTCTCAAATAGGGCAAACTCTCACCTATCTCTGTGTATGTTATTTCTTGTGTCTGGAACACTCCCTTCCTGCCATTCCTCTCTCCCTAGAAGACAGGCCCTTCACTTGACTAAGAAATGCCTACTACTGATGCTCATCAAATGCCCAGATTTGGAGGTTAATCTCAGTAGGGAGGCCCTCTCTGAATCAGTCACTTGGACTGAATTAGATGTCCCTTCTATTTGCATCCATGCTGCCAATAATGTTGCATTGACTTCACTGGGCTTAATGACCTCATTTTAACCCATTGACATGCAAATTAAATGAAATTCTATGTGAGCCAAAAATACTACTTATTTTTCAACTTAACATTTTCAGTGCAGTATCCAGTGTTGGATTCTCATAACTTGTAAACTTCGGTTCCAGATCTGGCATTTTTTTATAGCTATAAATTGCATGTACCCCAGCCATCTTCTGAATGTCATCAGTGACTCTTCTAAAGAGCCATCTTCATCTGGAGTATATAATTGTTAAACTTATTCAAATAATCAACTATATGTCATGCTTTTCATATTCTGCCTTCTTTACATATAGTGTCCTTATCCACAAAATGAAGAAAATGTGATATAGCCAACAAACGTTTGTGAAGCATACTTTTGAAAATATTGATGTCTCTAATACTGTTTACTTTGACCAGTACACATCTATTTTACACTTTTGTACTTGCAACATTAGGGTACATAATGAAAGGTATGCTTTTATTTCATCACTTGTTACTGGAAACTACTCCTCGTCCTTTTTTGAGTTCTGATCCTTTATCTTTTGATTTGTATATCTATTTGTTTCTACAGTTATTGTTTTCAAAAAGAAAATTATCACTTAGCACTTATTTAAAAACACAAAGAGGTGTAGGATTTGCTCCCAGGCTTCACAAAACTGAAGTGTTTATACCAGCAATTTGGGTAAGTAGTTTTATATTTGGAATTTTTCTTTTTCTTCATCTTCATCTCAGTTATTACTACTTGATATAAATATAGGTCTTGCATGTTTGTGAACATTACATTGTTCACAATGTAATGGACTACCTGCATTTGAATTTGAATCTTCTGTTAAATAGTCATCCATATGAATTTGTTGAGTCTCAGTCTCACTGTTTTCACTCTAATACCCCATTTGGCTTTCAATTTCATTTCCGTACACATTCAAAATAGAAACCTTACAGGGATTATTTCTGCAGTTCACACTTTAACACTGAATTATAGAATAATATAATATTTGCATTATAACTGCACTCAGAGCATATTAAGTCTGTGTGCTTCTCAGAGACATCAATGTTTACAATGGGTTAAGAAAAGCATGACATATCTGAGATGTCTTTGTATGTCAAGAGGCTAATTATCTGTTTCCCTCCCATTCAAGGGTGATATCCTTTGTGTATAGTGGCTGTATCTGTCACATGTATCACTCACATCATTAGAGTCTAATTCATACTTGGAAATTGTGGACATTGATGAATATTTTTGATGAGCAAATGGGTAAGTGAAGAAAATATAATGAAAGAACGGTCTTGCTGGAATGGACACTGTGCAAGCTGATAGTTGAGAATGAGGCTGGAGAGTCAGATAGAGTCTCTTTGTTGAATGTCTTGGAGACAGATAAGGGAATAATAAAAATAGTGTAGCAATAAAACCATAAAATATAGGCTGTTACGGAACTCTAGCATCTAAAAGAGATGCCAAAGGTTTTCAGAACCTTATCTTTTCTTGAAAAATCAGTGATGGCCAATGGCAAGCTTTGGACTGGCTACTTGGGAATGAAGTTATTGCAAACAACTTGATGTTTGGGGGGAAAATACTTGCTTATCCAGAAAATTGGGAGAAGTACAAATGGAAAGAAAACTCCAGACCAGTGATCCCCAACAATTATGGCTCCAGGGAACAGTTTCATGGAAAACAAATTTTCCACAATCTGGAGTGTGGGAGGGCAGCTGAGGTGGGGTAGGAGACATGGTTTTTGGATGATTTAAGCACATTACATTTATTGTATACTTTATATTATTAATGCATTGTAATATATAATGAAATAATTATGCAACTCACCATAGTGCAGAATTTCTCACTGATAGGGTTTTGATATGTGTCTTTCAAGCAGTTGATTTATTATGGTCTCTCTGCTGTCAAAGCTCTCTGCAAATGTTAATCTGTATTTGCAGCCACTCCCCAGTCCTAACATCACTGCCTCAGCTCCACCTCAGATCATCAGGCATTATAGTTTGCCGTAAGGAGCACACAAACTAGATCCCTTGCGTGCATAGTTCACAGTAGGGTTCCTTGTCCTATGAGAAGCTAATGCTGCTGCTGATCTGATTGGAGGTGGAGCTCAGGCGGTCATGCAAGTGATGGAAAGGGGCTGTAAATACAGATGAAGCTTAACTTGCTTGCCAACTCCTCACCTCCTGCTGTGCAGCCTGGTTCCTAACAGGCCACAGACTGCTACCTGTCTTTTGCTTGGTGTTTGGGGATCTCTGGTCTAGAAAATACAGGGTTCCCTCTCAAGCCTTATCAAGTTTTGGTTAACTTAGAAGTGCTTTTTTAAAAATAGTAATTTGTGGAAAACAATTTCTGGTTCTAATAATAGATGTTCACAATGACATTTTAGTATGGGAAACATGGCCTGTAAAATCCACTTCCTGGATAGCCACAACACACATTAGATGTGTGTATTAGATGCTTTCAGAACTCCTGCAAGACAGTTGTTTAGCTTCTTTTAACCTCATGTTTCCCAAACTTAATTATAACATAGAACACTTTCCAAAGCTATGCCTTTCTTTATTACAGAAAAACTAAGTATGAGAAACACTGTTCTGAGAAGTCAGAGTTGAGAATTTCAGGGCTAATATATTTGATACTACTTGCCATTGTGTTGGAGAAGACTTATCTGATCTTTTGTGCTCTTATTTCATTAATCTACTTATTTTAAATTATCAAAATACCTCACAGACTCCTCACTTTGAGACAGATCTATGGAGACGAAAAGTTTCAGCTGACGTACACTAAAGGCAAAATATATGTGTATCATTCTTGGCTATACATGAGACCCAAATACATACAGAAGAGGAGATACCACTAGACTGCTTTTAATAATGATGTAAAAATAATTTAAGATCGACATGCTGTTTATAAACACCTACAAGATTTCTGTGTTTTTTGTTTAAAGTGCTCCAAATGTATTTTACTGAGGAGGATAAATATTCACACTGAACCACTTATCCTTCTAATTTGCTCATCTCTAAAATTCTGTAAGTCAATGAATTTCAAATTGGCAGAATCTGAATTAATGTGATTTAGATCATAGATCAACAACTTAGCATTTTAACAGAAAATACATTTTCTGTTATACTTCTATGGCAGAATTTTATGAAGTGTACAATGAACACTTCATATGAGTAAGCAACCCTAAGAATTATCCATTACATTCATTTTCAAACTTTTTTGGAAAAACAAAATTTCCACTCCAAAAGCATTTTTATATTTAAAGAAGCCTGATAAATCCCAGCAGATAGAAGTATGTTTTCTTTGAATCTGGGGATCACCATCTTTAAACAATGACTACAAGGTAGGATGCATTAGAGTTTTTAAAATTGGATGCAAATACATCTTAAGAGTAGGGACTATTGCGTATATCAAGGGTATATGGCAATGGTAAAAAAATGTATAACTGGGTTCAACTTGTAGCTGAACCACTTACTAATTCTGTAACCCCTGGCAAGTTTATATCTATCAAAGTGGGAAAATACTATTACTTCTTTATGCTTGCTATAATAGTTCAATGAGTTAATAAATGTAAAAGTTCTTAGCATATGCTACACACACAGAAAGTGCTCACTGAATGTTATTTATTGTTAAAAGATTATTATAAGCTGGTGGTAATTATTAATAAGTTCTGTTCTTTTAATTTTCATAGCTTTTTCAACTGTTGTAGAAGGTTACTATCTTCTTTACCCCTCAGTTTCAATGATACATTTTGTACACTGTGTGTATTCAATATTGCTTTACTATTTATTAATTGATTTGTTAGCATTTCCTAATTTGCTAATTGTATTTAGTTGTGTATATCCCTAAAATCTATTTTCCTGGCTTTTTATCAAGTCTTTATTTTCCAAGTACGAGGGAGAAGTCTGTCTTTTCTTCTCTCATCTCCTAATGTCATAACTAATTTCCTTCTCCTAGTACAAGAGATTATTCCTTTTTCTGAGATTTTATTTATTTATAATAACCAGAATCTCTGTAGACAGTATCCTTTTTTAAAATTCATCTTGGCCTATTCTTTAGTTACAATCTCCAGTTAGAATCTAGCTATTGCTCCTTTTGCTCTTGTTTGGGTTTTGTTTTGTTTGAAGGGAAAGATGAAATTGTTTTGCCTCTTACACCAAAATGTATTATCCAGTGAATGGTAATGACAAAAAAGCAAAAGGACACTGGGTACAAACTTACCTGGGCTCTTATTAACCACTCTTTCCCTTACTAGCTCCATCAGCTTGGGCAGGTTACTTCACCCTCAGGAGTCTTAGCTTCCTCATTTGTATAACAAGTAGACTACTAACTTTGTAGAATGGTGAGGATGAGAAAACATGTACTTCTAGGATGGAGGGAATCTGTAAATGTTGACTTTCTGGTCATGATCCTTTTTCTGTTAGTAAATCGAAAGCCAAAAATTAATATCAATATATGATTTCCACAAAGCAGTAGTATCCTTAATTATCATGTATAATCTGAAGCTGGCAGGGGCTAAATTCAGAATTTTCTCTTGTTTCAGCTGATGAAACATTATTCAACTTCTTTTTTGTGTAACAGAT
>PVKE010042885.1:0-13572 GCA_004027555.1 Craseonycteris thonglongyai
CTTTTTTTTTTTTTTAGAGGGGGGAACAAATTACTCAAACCCCTGTAAAGAAAGAAATTATATTTACATGCTGGTAATTTTCCATTAACATGTTTTTAAAATCCATCATTCCCTTGTATTCAAAAAACAATCCCTTTATTTCACAGACTGGCAAATGAGGACCAAGAGAATTCTGAGATTGGCTTCAAGTAGCACACAGTCAGTTGTCAGATCAAGCCCAAGGGCAAACATGTATTCCTGTTCCCAGCTTGTGTCTTCATTCCCACATAGGGAAGTTTGCTTGATAGCAATTATCGAACTAGACATTTTCATTTGAGACACACAAGTGCACAAATAGTTAACATCTATTAAACACTGGATATTTCTTGGGTTAAAATCATAATGGTTCTCAGCCAATTGTAAGAGATCAAATGTAGAAAAATATCAAAATTGAACATATATTTATTTTCCTATATCCTGAGGTATTCATTTAGCCAACACTCATTGAATATCGACTATACATCAAAATCTCTAATGAGTGAAGAAACGAAATGATAATAAGATATCCTCCTTGATAATCAGGAATTCATCAACTAAGTACTACAGATAAAAATTTACACTGCAATGTGATAAGTGATATACTAGAAAAAAGAATCAAGTGCATGAAAGGGCAGAAGAAAAAGTCCCTAAAGGGAGACATTTTCATGAGTTTCCAACATAAGTTTGAGCTTCAAGGATGAGGAGAATCTCTCTAGGCTCAAATGAGAGGGAGATGAGGATCGAATAGATATTTTGCAATGTCAGATACTATCTGTTGGTGCTCAGTAAGTACAGGTTGAGTGAATAACCAAATAAAAGGATGGACTGACTGTAGACAGGGGTGGGAAACAAAAACCTTGACATGTAGTAAATGTCAATTTATGTGAAATACATACTCCCACCATGTCCAACTTCAACTACCAACATGACATCACTGATCAGAGTTAGGAGGTGATGTGCACATTTGGCACTTGCCAAGCACCATGAATCCACACCAGCCCACTGCTGATTGTACAGTATTCTGTTAAGTGTTTGTGGACTGAGGGAGCCTTTAAATGAATGAAAGAACAAACTACAGAATTTCCAGGCTACAACCAATATGGTCAAAGGCACAGAGATCTGAGAATTCATAGCCTTGTCAATTAATAAGAAGCTCTGTAAGATGTATCAGGAGAGAAAGAATGGGAAGTTGGGCTGGATATAGAATCATGTTCCAGGGTCTGACTTTATTCGAAAGGTAGTTGTAGGGCATCATCAGAGCTTTATAAGGGGAGGAGTGCCATGACTAGATCTATGTTTTAGATGTACTTTTAGCCATAATTTCATAAAACCACCTTTGTTTGCTGCAAAGTATGAACACAGATGTGAATGGTTAAATCTTTACAAAAATTTTAGTATACAGAATAGCTAAAGCCTCCCTTCTATTTTTTTAAAGATTTATTTTATTAGTTTGACAGAGAGAGAGACAGAGAGAGGCAGAGAGAAGGGGTAGGGCCCACAGCAGTCTCCATAGTTGTACATCATCAGTTTTTGAAGTAGCTTCATTCCACACAGATGGGCGAGGGGTTGGTGTGGGGGGGTTGAAGTGGGTGTGCAGGGCAGGAACTGGGCCAGGGGGCCTCCCACATGGGAAATTTGCCCTGGTGAGAATAGAACAGGGGCACACCCCAGTTCAGCCTATGGGTCCACACAGGCTGGGGTCAGGATTTGATCCTTGGACCCTGGGGGTTGCAAAGTGAGCGCGTAATCCGCTGAACCATCCCAGCTTCCCCTAAAGCCTTTCTTTTAATGAAACACAAGGTTAAGAAATCTTTCCAAGTTCTTACTCCACTGTTAGAAATCATCTCTTTAATAAAAAATAGTCCTAATGAAGCTTGGAGTCAACCAACAAGAGTCAATCAATTCTGAAGCACTGGATATAGGTGAACTCAAATGTAAAGAATTAAAGGAGAAAAATGGATTCTATGATCCCTGACAGGCTAAGTCACACAGGATACAAAGAAATTACTTTCAAAGGCCACCACGACACTCAACTCTCTCCTGCATTTGAGACTCTTTATGTCTCAGAAATTTGGGCTTGTACATATGTATTCCTCCAAATCGATGTCTTTACTTTTGAAACCAGCAGGTACTTCTCCAAACCAGAAACCTTACCTACAAATAAATCTTACCTAGATATATTGTCAGGTGAGCAAGCAGAGAGGCTGGTCTCCATGCTATCAGAGCTGTCCAGGCTCAGAGTATCAAAGGCCTGGTCCTTGTAGCCATGATCTGGGTATTGGAAACTGTTTAAGTAGACATTTGATTCAGATGCTGTGCGATTGTAAAATTCAGAAGATTTCTGTCTTTGTCCTTCACTCATCTGTTGGTGATTATACCCTAAAAAAAAAAGAGCCATGAATATGTTAGTGCCTCATTTTTCAGTCTTAGATCTTATACAACTCAGACTAGCAACCCAAAACATCTGCCTATGAAACTTGGCCCTTGGTCTAATTTGTTTTGAAGCCAAGAAGATCAAAGAAACAGCACCATACTCAGTGCAAGCAAGGGTTTCAAAGAAGTGGTCTTGTGAGTGATCTTTTTTGCCAGCGAATTACTTGACACCTTTTGCCGCCATTCCCACATCTCTGCGCAACTAAGAATATATAGCAGCACACATAGAAACACAATGAAAGGCCCTGAATCCTCTAAAATAGCTGGGTTCAAGTGCTGGCAAGATGACTCCTGGTGACAAGCAATACTTTAAAGGACACTTGATCTTGTCATAAAAGAGCAGGTGGATCACTTAGGGGTAGGATTTGAGAAACTTGTCTCTCACTTATCTTCATTAACACTTTTAATTCAGTTAAGGGCCAAACTGCATATTTTTCTCATTCTTTTTTATTTTTTCAATTTCCCTTGTCTGTTAATTACTTATTTAAAATATTCAATCAACAATTCTTTCAATGGTGGTAATCCTTTTAATTACTGTAAGTCCTCAGTTAATGTCATCAGTAGGTTCTTAGAACTGTGGCAAAATGATGCGTAAGAAAACCAATTTTACAACAGGCTAATTCATATAAACAAGACTTAAGTTTATACGACATCTCAATATAGTAACAAAATGTCACTATTTGAGGACCTACTACATGTATCTCACTCTTTTTTCCACCTTAACCCTCACCCTTCCGCTAGTTGGTGATATCAACCATCTGGCAATGTAGGAACTGCATCAGCTGGTGGAAAAGCACCATTAATGAGAGGTGTTTTCCTTACCCTGGAACTTGGTCAGCTGCACATTAGGTCACTGGCTTTGCTTTGTGTTATTGCTCTGGCTTTTTCCTGGTAGCTAATTGTAGGCATCAGACATCAAATTATCCTTTCCTCTGAATTCTCTATGTACCATATGAGTGCTGTCTGGAAAAAGCCCAGCCATTGTCAATATAATGTGAATGGCTGCATAGCTGGATATTTTCCAGACAGCCCTCATATACTCAGGAAGCAGGGACCATACTGAAAACAAATTTCTCAATTCACTAAAAATATTTTGCTCTAGCCAGTATTCCAGGTTGCAATCTCTTTCTTCCTGAGTAAATTTACTGACAGATCTCTTAAGAGTTTATAATTGGACTGTTTGAATTTTGCCTCCTTCTTTTCTTGTGCTCTGCCTTCCTTTCAATGAAACTTTTAATTAGTAATGAAATGGCCAAAAAGCAAGCAAGAGGGTGAGAGAAGGCAAGTGATTCCAAATAGCTCCCTCTGGTGTTGATTAAATATTTCCATTTAAAAACAAGCCACATCCATGATGCTTTTAACAAAGCATCATACTCCAAAAGTTACTGCACAGTGATTTAAGTTCTATGAGGAGTTTTCATACTATTAGTATTTGGAGCATTTTTATATTTCTAAGTGAAAATATTGTTAGTTCACATTATGATATTTCTGGAAAAATATGTTTAATATAAATTATAGTTATACATTATAATGCCAACACATACACACACATATGTAAAAGCTATATGTCATTTAGCTAAGGGAAGATGCCAAAATATAAATGCACACCATGAGACTTTGGATAGAATATCATTAATTGTAATGATTAATACATAAAGCATTAAATGAAGCCAGTGCAGGCATAAGCATGGAGCATATGCCCCCCCCCTTTTTTTAAATAAAGGCAAAATAATTTCTCAAATATTTACCATTAATATTTGAACTTTTGGAATTACTAATTGCTCCTTTTAAATTGTTTCAATTATTCATTATAAAAAGTAGGGGAACAAAAAAATCAGAAATTATTTGAAAAGGTCACACATGTATCTTTCCTTTATGCTTTCAAAAAAAGTCTTGTTGGCAAAGGGAACTTCCACATTGACATCAACTACATGGAAGATGTTTTCTTGTTTTAGTATAAAAAACAAATCACTAAAAGACAGACATGTATTTGAAAATATATAAGAATTATGTCCCAGGCAATGGCATGTGCCACAACCTTTCCTCCCTCTTCAGTTTTTCTTAATGAGGAAAAAAAAATGAGTTCATACAATGCAACTAACACTTTCCTGAGCAAAGCAGAAAAGAGGGTGAGTATATTTCTTCCTAAAACAACTGTCTGCCCAGTTGCTCACATCTTCCAGGATTCCTTTTTACCAAAAGTATCAGAGCAGAAGAAAATGAACTTACCACCTTTAGGTGAGGTACATAATATACTAGAATGATTCAGAATTTTCAGATGCAGGCACAGGGACTGCTGTGTGACAAGGTGTACTGGGCTAAGGATTGTGCCCATAAATTCCCCAGATCGCCTCACCATTTTATTGAAGTCTGGCTAACTGAACCTGAAAAATTCTTTTGTGAGTTAACCATTGTGGGATATATAGTCTTGCCAATACCTTCCAAATGTGTTTTGCAGACTTTAAACTGATTATATAGGCCTTATTATAAAAAATGAGAGAACTTAAAATGAGAACCTGAGTTAAAGGGGATAAAATCAGTCAATTTTTCTGAAAACAGCCTTTTGTAGCTCACCTGAGGAGAAATTCATTCTTCCTAATCACAGTTCACAGCCAGAAGATCAAGATACAGGGCAAATCAAGAAGGAAGGAAGAAAGGAAGAATGATAGGAAAAGGGAAAAAGATACAAGATCAAAAAGAATGACAAGGGAACAGGAAAAATACACAACACTTCCAATATGCAATCATTGATGGTATTAGTAACAATACTTGAATGACAAAGTAGGATGTTTTAGATTACATCTGGGTTTATAGAGAACTCAAGAAGTTATAAAAACAATAATAAGCTTATGACACATGCATACGGTTAGTCAAAAAACATGTTACAAAAAATAATAATAAAATAATCTTTCAGACACATTGGTCAAGCAGAAAACAGGGAGAATAAAACATTGTATCTATAAAACAACTCTTTTTCCTAGAAGATAGTAACAAATCATTTTAAAGAGCTAACTAAGGCTTATGAATGTCATTTTATTTGAAGTAATGTCCATCAAACTTTAAAACAAGTCAGTCCTCTAACATCCTACATGTCTACCAGCTAGCCTCATTAGTAAGCATTTTATTTATTCAAGACAGTCATTTAAACCATTCTTCACTCTCCACTAAGTCTTTCTTATAAAATTGGCTTACATGGAATGATTAAGTAGGAACCCCTTAAATCCTTCCTTACTTCACTGTAGCCTGTTTTATTTATATCTGGCCTTCATAAAGGAGTAACCTCATGTTTTATACTTAGTCTATATAGATCACAAGAGCCCATTATTTTATTTATCTAGAACACCAATCTTATAAAACAATGCTTCCAAAGCACTCATGTTTCCTGCATGGTGTGACCTTGTTATTAAAAACAAAAAAAAGAAAAATAAAACAGAGGGTCATGCAGCTGCCTGTGAATGAACAGCAGCTGCACTGAGCATTGTGTTTCTAGCAAATGTGCAACAATTTTTCTCTATTGTGTAAAAGGAATAACCATTAGACTAAAAATCCACCATTGTATAGTTTTAAATCTGATTATTTCCTAAAAGATGACTTGACAGTGACCTTTCACTATTTGCTGGGAACAAAAACACCATACAAGGAAGTTGTCATACCTTTCTTGGACTTTCCTGCATTAAACAAAAGACAAAGGACAAAGATTTCATTCATTCTAAAGCTTACAAAGCAATAGTTCACAAGTTGTACAAAAACCACTAACATAATATTAATAACTGGATTCCTGGGCTCTCTGCTTTAAACTCTGCTCTGAGAGAGTTTTGTATGATTCATATGGTCATTTCTATTAAAATGGTCTGATTGAAGGAAGGCTTATACTTACACCATGGTCCTTGATGTATCCATTATGAGTAAGCAGCAAAATAATAGTTCATTTAAGTTAATTGTGTAAGTCAAAAAAATGATAAGATCTATTCAATTTGAGTTAATAAAAATGTGCTACATCCAACTTTTTCAAAACTATGGCATTTTACTTGTTTGCTATTTTAATGAAGCCAACAAATGCTAGTGAATCAATTCTAAATGAAATTATGATTTATCCCTCCTGGTCGCTGTGGATCACTGGTATGAACTTAGTGGAAAATACTGCCAATTTTAGGGTCAGCCATGGCTCTAATAACTGCAGTCCTTATCCACTCCTCCTCTGGGTGAGGGAGCCAGGGGAGGCAGGCAAGCCTTACAAGACACATCGTCTGCTTAGATCAGTACACACAATGGTTCTCTATTTCCTCTAAAGCTGCCTGATCAACCCCACCTAAATTCTTTAAGGAACACCACTTCAGAGCTGCAGTAGGATAAGACTGAAGCTGCAGTCTTCTAGAGTACAAAAGACCTGCCATGAAGAACCAGAATAAGAAGGTCAAAGACAATATGTTTTCCAGAGAGTACATCCCTAATGTGACCTAAGAGAAATGGTTCAGTTGTCCATGAATCCAGCACAGGTGTTCCCATTATTTGAGGGGAAAAGACAGAATAGAGAAATAGAGATCAAACATCATATTCTCATAACAATCCTCTTACATAATAATGTTAACAGCTCTTGATTTTTAAAAATCTATTCATTTAGTATAAAGGTCTAGTTTTTCTTACTGGCTATTAAAGAAAATACTTTCAACATAAAGTATGGCATTGGGTCCAATCCAAGTTGTGGTATCTTTAGCCAGTGGAAAAAATACATTTAAAAAGAAGTCTACAAATATCACAAAAAAATACTTCAATAGAAAACACATTTGACCCACAAATAAACAGTGATAAATAAGAGCCAAAATATACTCATTTATGTTTATTATTTATAAATCATGATACATTTTTAGCTTATTAAGAAATTATAATGAAGAAATTAATGAAAGTTTGATCAAATGTAGTTAATTAAAATGTTAACATTATAAACCTATCATACATTATAAACCTCTCTTATGACTACTACAGCTTCTATTAACTCCTAAATCATTTCTGGTAATGATTCAAAAACCTTGTTCAAGAGATATACAAGGGTTGTCCAGAAAGTATCCAAGCATATGAAAAATAGAGGCATTATGGCTGGGTTTTTTCCAGATAGTCCTCATAGACATATGTATACAAATATATATGCATACATCTATACAAGGGTTGTCCAGAAAGAATCCAGCTATTGTCAATATAATGAGAATGATTACATGACTGGATACTTTCTGGACAGCCTTCATATATACACAAAACGTATACATATACATATATACATCACATATACACATATTTACACATACCAAAATTTCTATTTTTTTCTGATAGAAAAATGGTGATTATCCTCTGATACCATTGGCAGAGAGACCGAGCAGTCAGAATTGATTGATTGGAGGAAAGTGTTTTCAACCCCACTAAAGTATGAATGCATTTAGAGGCCAAATGCCCACCTCTCTATTGGGTTCACATTTACACCCTAGAATATCTCCATCGCTGCATTTACTACATTTTATTGAAATCATCTGTTATATATCTTTCTCCCTCACTACACTATAAGTCTTTCAAGGGCAAGCATCGTGTCATTCACTTGCATTCTTGGCCTCTAGCATGAGGACTGCTCAAAAGTGAGAGCCAGGGGAAGTTGGGATGGCTCAGTGGGTTAGGCGCTCACTTTGCAGCCCTGGGGATCGAAGATTGAATCCCAGTCCCAGACTGTGTGGACCCATTTGCCTAACTGGGGAGTGCTCCCAGTTCAGTTCTCACCAGGCTGAGACCCCGGCCCAGTTCCTGCCCTGTGCAGCCCTGTGCCCACCTGTGGAATGAAACTATGTGGAAAAACCAATGATGTGCAACTTTGGAGACTGTTCTGGGCCCTCCCCTTCTCTCTATCTCTGTCTCTGTATCTCTCTCTCTCTCTGTCAAAAACAATAAAAACCTTAAAAAAAAAAACAAAAGAACAAAAAAAGTGAGAGCCAATAAGGTGTTGACCTAAAGTAAACGACTGTGTTAGCACAATCAATCTAATCTCAGCAAGAAGCTCACCCCTGGAGCTGCATTTTGGTCATTTTTTCTAGCCCCACAAAGAGTATTTGAGAACCCCACTGTAAATGCATTTTTACAAATAAAATGTACTGAGAATCAAAGTCTACCTGAAACCTAACAACCACATAGAATAAAAGTTCAAACCACATTAAGAGGCCTAAGAGAAGTCTAGGCCACTTGTGTTGAATTTACTGTGTCAGCTCGATGAGTAAGCACATGGTTCAAAACAGTTGCTCAGTCACAAATCAGTGAGTGACTTAGTTAAGTGTCCTGGTCATCTTTCTGGACCTCAGTTCTTTCTTTTCTTTATAACTATCAAATGGACAAGTCAGTAATTCTCTAGGGATCTTTTTGGTTTGAGGATTCTATTGAATTTGTGAAGTACAAGGTTTATGTTTTTTGTTTTTTTTTCTAATTGAACTGGGGGCCTCACCACATTTGGGAAGCACACCTCAGTTCAGCATGTGGGTCCGCCTGGGTCAGAGCCAGGATTCGATCCTCAGTCCTCAGGGCTTCAAAGGGAGTGCTTAACCCGCTGAGCCATCCCGGCTTTCCCGAAGGTTTAAAACATACCATCCACATACATATATAGGAAAACGTACCTAGTACAACAAGAATAATGTCTTTCCTCAAAGGGGGCTGACTAAGAGTAAAACTGAGGACTTTGCTAGATCTCTCTAATGATCCTGAACCTTACTATCTTTCCCTCCCAGAGGAATTCTAATGCTGAACAAAAGACATGACATTTGATCAAAAAGGTACATACCTCTGAGCATCCTTCGAGATTCTGAGTCTTTGGTCATGGTTGCCAACGAGTGAGGGAGCACGCTGCCACAGCTATTGCTCTGTCCCAGGGGCAGGTGAGCCTGTGAGAACCAGGAACAAATACCTCAGGCAAAGTGCAGGCCAAAAAGTCCACCTCCCTGTTTCTACAACTCCTATCTAAGCACAGAGGGCAGGAAAGTAGGTCTTTTGTCCCATTTGTGGGCACTCAATGGTCAAGGCCAGTTGCCATTCCTCCCGAGGAGCACCATGGGAGTTTCCACATCACAGCAATTCCTCCAATGGCAGCAAGTGCAAAAAATGGGGAAAACACTGTCAAAAACTGCCTTAGGAGAAGCTGGGACGGCTCAGCAGGTTAAGCGCTCGCTCTGCAGCCCTGGGGACTGAGGATCAAATCCCAGCCCTGGCCCATGAGGACCCATATGCTGAACTGGGGCGTGCTTCTCATGTGGGAGGTCCCCAGTTCAGTTCTCGTACCCCGGTTCAGACCCTGGCTCTAGGGGGCATGTCTTCCATGCAGGAGGCCCCCAGCCCAGTTCCTGTCCTGTGTAGCCCCCGCCCACCTGTGTGGAACAAAACAATGCCAAAACCGATGACATACAACTATGGAAACTGCTCTGGGCCCTCCCCCTTCTCTGTCAAAGACAGTAAAAACATAAATCTTAAAAAAAAAAAAAAACTGCCTTAGAGAACACCTCGAAGTTCTTCATGCACAAGGAGCAGAGGGCAGATGCAGGGCAAGAACACATGCACAGCATGCACCAGGACAGAGAAGATCTACCCTGTCCCAACACACCAGTTTCCATCTACCCCAATTATCTAATAGGCTGAGAACTGGAGAAACCTGTGAGCTGCCCTAGTGGTTTCAACACTCTCTTTAATAGCAAAAGCTTTTATGTAAGATATACTAGGAACACAAGCTTATATAACAAATTAGAACAAAGTTACTTAAAGGCAAGGGAAGGGCCCAAATGCCTGTCCCACTCAGAAACTCCTTTTCGCTTGTCTCTCCTCTTCCTGCAACGGCCCCTCAGGCATGCTGGCAGAACATAAATAAGCGTTTAAGTGTTGGGCCACGCGGGTTCTTATTCCAGATTCACTGCTGACCAGCTGAGGACACTTGGGCTAGTCACTTAGTTCCTTTTTACCTCAGTTTATCCACATGTACAATGGGTGTAATACATTAGTATCTCTACTGAATAGTGCTAATGGATTTTAAAATGAGAAAATACACAAAAAGCACTTAGTTCAGTGTCAGGCTCAGACATGACTCAAATATTCGTTGCTATTATTCCTGGAATCCAGAGCTTATACTCTTCAGTTTCCAGATCTGGAATGCAGCCAGGGGAGTCTGTTACATTAATTGAATGTCACCCACTACTTGTGTGGTGATGGTAGAAAATACTCTGGACCAGGCGCTTTGGTCCTGGAGAGAGATTCCAAATGTCCCCTGAATAAGACAGAAAATGTCATTTCATTATAATGCCTGCCCAACAAGCAAATTTAGTTGTTTACTATTTAGCATTTTCTTTAAGTACCTTTGTACATCAGTCAACATAAGGAGAAGACTCCCTGAATGTGGCCGGTGGTTTCCCCATGTCCTACCTTTGGGGCGGTGCTCCTCCCCATAGTAGCACTGCTGAAATGTGGGGATATGGAAGGAGTGGTTTTCTTTCGAGGCAAAGTGTCGCTCAGATAGAGGCCTTCTTTATGCTGTTTTTTCCTTTCTTCTAGACTTCTAAAGTGCTTTAAATGCAAATGTAGAGCAGAATAGCAAAACTTGACTCATTGAAACAGGTCACTGAAGAATTTAAGAAGTATGCATTTACAAAGAAGATGGAGAATTTTAAAAGAATTAAAAACAATTCAACTTATACTTTTGTGTTCACTCACAAACTTGGGCTAGCATTTGTTGGCAAGACACATAGACACTAAAAGAATTTATTACTGAACCTAAAAACAGAAAGAAAAAAAAAAATCTGCCTTTTACTCTCATAGTGCCTGCTGCCTTGCGGCCTCAGGACAACTTACAAATTATTATGATGGTCGCCATGTGGATGGCGGAAGAGCCAGTGGACAAAGCAAGTAAGCAGTTTCTCCCCTTGGCTTTCTGGACAGTTCTGTGTGGTGGCACAGATCCCAGTGTGAGGAGAACAAGAAAAGGGAGAAGAAGATGAAGAGAAAGTAAACGGGGAAGTTGCTTTAAAGTTGGAATACTTAATCACATAAACACACTCCTAATCTACATGTTTCCATATAAGGCATCCTTCTAGGTTACTCTTTTATTTAAAAAATGATCTTGGCTAAGAAGTCACTATAGTAATCCTTCACATTAAAAAAATCCTCCTGTCAACTTTTTTTCAGATTCGCAAGGAAAAATTTTTGCCAACTTGAAATTTATCCAAAATTTTCTTAATCTCTCAAAAAAATGTCTTCAATAGTAAAGTTATTTCCTAGTTAAAGGTTCTTTAGGTTTGCTGGGCTTTTGAACTAATGTAAAAGTTAATGCAAATCTGAGTCCCCAAATTGATTATCATGCCAACCATGAAAAATATCTGCATTTTAACTTTACAATTATCTACTTACACTAATAATAAATATTAGAGTAGTGGGGAAATACAGCCCTTTAACAAAAGGTAATAGTAAAGGCACCCTCAGGGACTTAAGGGCTGGGTGAGCAAGCAGGGCTCACCAACTTCAGGGATCTCATGACTCCTTAGGACCTCCTGGGGTCAAATTCATACAGGAACTTGATTAGAGGAGGCTCAAAACAGATATTTTTGACTACCCAATCATAAACATGTACTGAACGTATTATAAGGAGGGCAACATTAAGAATGATAAATAACTTGTTTAAAAATCCTGTCAATAAAAACTGTTCTATGAACCAAATGCACTACTTCTAGGGTGACCCTGGACAAGCTCTTTACTACACTGAGCCTCAGTTTCCTAAATGTCACTATGGAGTTAATGCTTATTTCATGGGATTGTTAGAAGGAAGAAATAAGATATTTATCTGTTAAATGTTTAGCAAATGTTGACCCATAGCAAGAGAATGATGCCCATTATGGTTTCAATAATGTGTAAAAAAAATTGTTTTGACACAGCAACTTTTTATACCATGGATTTTATGAAAATAATACCGGTACTTATTATTTTGAAAAATACCTGAGACAAGTTGCAACATTTTGGTTGGATAGGAACTGAAGTATGAGAATGTGAAACTAGCTCACACATATCAAAATCCACAAGAAAACAATCAAGGACTCAATCTTTATAACATTTCTACCACACTTAGACCATACTAAATGTGCTTAAAAAAAAAAAAAAAGCAAGAGTATGCACCTTGTCTTTTAAAAATACCTTTGGAAAAGTTGAAGAAAAGATTCCACATAAGTAACTTTGTTGTCAAGGTCAATTTCCCAAACTCTGAGTACTAGTTCCTAATTACCTGTGGCTCCTGCTGCTGCTTTCTCCTGTGTTTCTTAGCTGGTAAAGGAGGAGGTGTGTCATTTAAAGGGAAGGGATCAACAGAAGAAGCTGTGACTTCAGGCCAAGGGGCTGATGGAGGTTGAGTGACAGCATGAGAAGAAGGAGTGGAAGGAAACATAAATCCAGAACAAACAGGTGATGTTTGCTTTAGAGGAGAAAGGAAAAGTAGATATGTGTCCATATGAAGAATAAGGCAAAGAAATGAAATCAACAATCTGATTGTTCTCTTTTCTTATATTTTAATCAAGTCACAAGTGATGGGCAGTATCTTTCCATTTAGCCTCTTGTGAAAACCCCACCCTGCAGGTGACTTGGATAAGTAGAAAGTATTTTCATTTACTATTACTTGCCCTTTTCCAGATGTTTTAAAAAAGGCCTAATATTTAAAAAATTTACACTGCAAAACATGATAGAAAACAAAATCAAACTGAAAAGGTCATTCAAACCAACAATTTTAGAAAGACTTGGTTTCTAAGAAAACTGGATCAGGTTAGAATATTTAGATATAGAGTTTATGGTATTTTTACTTTTTAACCTACTTCTCCTAGTAGTCCACTCTGTAACATGTATTTCATGTTTCCTACTACTATAATTGGTAGAGCAATTTACCTAAATTGGAATGTTTTTCAAACTCAGCATCACTTTGGCCTTCTGGTCAACCAGACATATATGTGTCACACATGCCTTCATTTTCAGTTAACCCTGGGTTAATTTTTGACATGAGGAAAGCAGTGAATGAATGAAACATCATGCCAACACACCTCTTTATTTTGTGGTTGGCTCACCAGCACAGCCGTGGCAGGCCCA
>PVKE010042886.1:0-13574 GCA_004027555.1 Craseonycteris thonglongyai
TTCACATTGTACTCTTGAGAAGGATTGTGGCCCACACAGAAAATATTGGGAACTTATGTTCCACCTTTTGCAGAAAAAGTACTCACTGAAATTATTGGGAATTTTGCACAGGATATTTATCTATTCCTCCCCTTTTGCTTATTTATTAAATGTTTTATTTATACTACTATGGACTCATAAATATTTATGTTTTACTTTGGGTTATATTACAATGCAAAGTTACATGGTTTTGTTGCTCAAATTCTTCCAATTTAATCACTGGGAGCCCTTTTCCCTTGAAATACTGTGTGTGTGTATGTTTATGTATGCACATGTGTGCATATGTGTGTGAACATTTTCTTATTTTCTGGCACTGCAATATATTCTAGGCTCATCTTACATATTACCTGCCTCAGTCCAAGACTCAGCAATTTTCATCTATTGGAGAATGTTATTAGAAACCCAAATCTAAAGTTGGAAGTTTTTTTTATTCACTTTTTGCAAATTATACTTTTCCAAAGTTAAATGGATTTTATTGAGGCCACAGATTATTTATAGGAATCTGTTTTCCAAGCCTGTTATTGTGGTTAACCCAAACATAAGGAAGTTATCATTTTCAGCAGAAGAGCAGACTGCCTGGAGAAGCCATCAGAATGGAATGTGAGCAAGACTTGATGAATCCCTTATGTTACCCAAGATTCTACAGTCCATTAAAATGTCTCAGTGGAATAAATCTAGGGTGGGTATAAAGATAATTAAACATATCTACACAACTTTCTTTGTTTCTCATGCTCTTATTGTTTTGCTTTGAAATGCTACACAATTAAAAAGAAAAACAGGAGAATTGACATCAGGTGGGCAATTTGAAGAAACACTTGAAATCTTAGGAAAGTCAATCTAACTCACTGAATAGGACACTTAATGTAATGTTTGATGTCTTATCTCAGGTATTAATAACATTTCTATTAATTATAATTTGCAACCACTGTAAATTGCTACTTCAGCAGATACTTTTGATTAAATTTGTGTTTTATCAGTTGAGATAGTGCTTCACAGAAAAAATGATTAAAATTGATATTTACTAATACTATTGTTGTGCTACCACACAATTTGTGTATTAAGTGTACAAAAAAGATGCCCTGCCTCTGTTATGACAGATCCAAATTCAGTTCCTAATAGAATTTAATTATATCCTGAATAGATATGCCATAAGAGGGTGAGAGCAGGTTAATGTTCAAATTTCAGGGGTCAAATATTAATGATAATTATAAACAAGACATACTGTCAGTTGGTGGCTGCTTTGTATTTGCTTAATATTTTGCTATATTCGGTTTCGTTCTACTTTGGAAGTATAAAAAATTTCTTATTGAGAATAGGATATAACATATAATACATATTTTTCTTATATTTTACATTACTTATATATATATTTTTAAATTTAGTTTACTGTTTTTGAAAGAAGGTGAGAGAAAGAGAAAAAGAAGGGGGGAGGGCCCAAAGCATTCTCCATAGTTGTACATCATTAGTTGTGACATAGTTTCATTCCACACCAGTGGATGTGGTACTGTGTGGGGCAGGAACCGAACTGGGGGTCTCCTGTATGGCAGGAGAGAACCTTCATCTTCATGCCATCCCAACAGTTACCAGTTGTGCCACAGTTCAGCATATGAGTTTCCATGAGCCGGGGCTGGGATTTGATCCCTAGTCCTTGTGATTGCAATGCAAGCACTCAACCTGTTGAGCTATCCTGGCATCCCCTCATTACTTAGTTTTTAATCACCCATTTCTATTCTCCAGAATGATGCCACCTACACACTTTCTGAACATTAAATACAGAATTTGGACACCTGGAACAATGTGACCTTCAGGAACATTTCAGATTTTTAATTCACAAAATAGGAGTTTACAACCTGAAGATTACTCTAAACAATTTCTCACTGCTTTCATTTTCAGAGTTATATAAGGTCCGGCAGTAGGTAAATAGTATAATAAATTGTGCCATTATTTGCTATTAGTGGTAGTAAATTGTTTAACAAGCTTCTTAATTTTGTTTCAAATGTCATATGGCTCCGAGTTCATTGAAGCCCCCTTTGAAAACAAATCTAGCTTTCAACCATTTGCTATTGCCTCTAAGTGCCCATAATGTACTCCTGGGACTCCTATAGAGGTAAGAGCCTTACCAAACATATTCATTTCCTACAGGAGAGAAACTTGATAAGAGGCATGCTTATCTTTATAAGAGCTTATATAGCTCAATTCTTTTATAATGGATGGAGTAATATTAAGAGTCTCACATTATGTATACCTTTTCATAATATAGGCATCCTATTAGTACCAGATGTGTTTTCAGCAAAGCTACTTATTGTAGCAAGCCAGTGATCCACCTGAATTTGCTCTTTTATAGAAAGATAGCTTATCGGGTTAAATACCTTGTAAAGAACAAACAAACAAACAAAAAATAAAAGAGAGAGAGAAATCACCTATGATTTTCTAAATTTCATCATATCAAATCACTCTTAAGTACCTTTTGACATTTAAAAATATATACTTTTTTTTTATTTTTAAAGAACTTTAAGATTGAAGCCTTGTAGTTTAATGACAGATACAAAACATCCTATGCATAGCTATTTAGATAGGTGCAACTTACTAAGAAGTAGAATAAATATCTTTTCTTGCATACATTTTGAAATCTGGGGACAATCACATTTGAAAGTTGTGTCTAGTGTATATTAGGAGGTAGATATCCTTTTCAGGGCTTTGTTTCTTCCCATATTTCTTGTCCTATTCTTTCAGTATTACAAGATGCTTTTTCACAATAAATAAACTAAGCTTATGTTTATTAATGTAGAAAGTTTTTCTGATCTACTTCTTATATGTTTCTATTAATTTTTCTAATAAATTTTACTGAGCTGGCCCTTTACAACTACTATATCTAACTATATTATATCCAGTCATATTTAAGGCCATTTAATAAAGGGTGTCCCAAAATTCGTGAAAGGTTTGAATTTTGCATCATTTGTGTGGTAAAGTGTTGCCAACAAAAAGAAAAGACAGCATGACAGCTGATAGTTCATGGTTATTAAAAATGGAGTGCTACACAAAAGAACAATGTGTTTTCATTGTTGAGCAATGAAAAGTTACAATTTTTAATTATAAACCTGTGTTTTCTATCAAAATTACTTCTTGCGTGAATTTTGGGACACCCTTTATTATGTTTTTAGCACTCAAATTCACATCTTATTCTCTCTCAAGGAAAGAACAGGGAAGAAAAAGGACAGACTACTTACAGATTTAGAATTACTAAAATAGAATTACATAGTCAAAATATTGTTGTTACTTTATCTACTTAGCAGAGGGCAGTACAAAGCTAGCCCTAGGCAAATAAATTGTATCACCTTAGACAGCATTAATACAGCCAGGGCAATAATTCAGAGGATGACCTGTGGTTTACATTTCTTGTCTCCCTTTCCATTCTTCACTCTTCTACACTTTAAACGATAGTGGCTTAGAGGGTAATTAAAACAATGCTATAAGAATGGAACTCTGCTCTTTCTCTCAGAAAACTGTCACAGGCGTGGAATAGTATTTAATTCAGGCAACTAATCAACAGAAACTGTTTTCATATTAACATAATCTTTGAGGAGAATCATTGTTATTTATTTTGTATTCAGAGGTGCCAACTTCAATGCATATATCCATGCAGTTTCTATCCAGTAATCTGGAATGTAGCCAAACTAAACCAATCAGAAGTTCATATTTGAGATGAGTACATTATGTGGCTTTTCTAAGATAAAGTCTTTAAAATAATTTACATGATAAATTCTGGTGTTATTTTACTGGAGCATTTAGCAATAAATGCCTCTTCAATGAAGTATGGACTCATGAAATTTAAAGTAACTAAAAATCCTGAATAGCTACTTTAGCAAGAGTTTAATTTCTTCTTTGAAGCAATAAATGCTGCTTTTCAGAGTAAGAAAAGAGGAGACATTTCAGAATTCATTTATATTCTTTATTCTCAGCCACTCAAAACACATAAGATGAATGGATAGTGTCATCCAGTTGAACTGAAGTTTACGTGTTTGATTTAAAAGTAGTAGATGTAGCTCTGAAACTCCATGTGGGATACAAGTTGGAGTCCTAGCAACACTACTCCTTTGGGTTATTCTTTTGATCTTCCCTTATTTTATGTCACATTTGGTCTTAGCTGGAATTTGATATAGCAAGTGTTTAAAAACTTTCATTATGCAGTGAGATACTATATCTGCCAATTCCAGGCTGTAAATAAATATAACTAAAAATTAAAAAGGAGTAGAGAAAAGAGAAAACATGTTTAACTATTCTTATAAAAAATAGTTTGACCGTAAATTAGCTCACATCATTTCAGAACCTGTGCTATTGTCTCCTGAGATTATATAAGAAGTCAAAAAGTTGAGAACAAACCTGATCAAACATGCTTCTGACAAAAGACAGTGGTGAATTTAACAGGGATATAGAGGCCTCCTCTCAGAATTTCTCTGATTACTCATATTCAAATTCTCGTTCTTTTGAAAGGTCAAAAACTTGTATTTTTTTCTTTTTGGCAATATCATGTTGTAGCAATAGTATAAATTTTGGAAACAGAATTTATTCCTGAGTCGATATTGTATAATATTTTTTAAAATATAGGATGGTCACAGTGCTAAGTCTTAATTTTCTCTCAATAAACTTGGAAAATTAAAATATTTTCTTGAGAAAACTGCTATGATAATTAACATGATGCTAGTGAGGTATATGGCCCATAGTAAATACTCAAAAATGTTCCCATCTCTTAAGTTTGTACATTAATGGACTAAAGCTTGAATATTATTTTCCTTTTGGATGGATGCTTTGTCTAAGATACCTTGACCTCAAATTTTTGAATTTCTACAGTATTTCTCAGGTGTATTATACACAGAGAGAGAATTCATAATATAGATATAAGATAGAACTATCCAAAATCTTTCTATTTGTATACTTTTTTCAAATAATATTTTTCAGCTGTTGACTTTCAAACTACTAAATGAACTGTTAATCTGTGTTTGACAAAACTTTTATTTCCAAGTCCCGATCTGAATAGACTATTACTTTGGTTTCATACCCCCATGTTCATTGTGGCCTTAGCAAATAATTAACTTTGGCCAATGAGTCATTACCAAATATGATATATGCCAACTTGATAAGCACTTACACATTGGGGCTGGTTCTCTTGGCATACTCCTTCTTGAAATCTGTGCTAAAATAAAGCTGAAGCAGCTATTTGAACAGGTCCACATGGAAGATAATCAAGGCCTAAAGCCCCAGATGAACTTCTAACTGACAGAAAGAGGACATTTTGGGCCCTGCAGTCATTTTTGTAGCCAGTCAACCCCATGTAATATAGCGGAATCAGTCAACTGAGAATATCATGAGAAATAATAATTTTTTAATTGGGTAATCTATAATAGAATACCAAATACCACATAATGAGCCCTAAAACATTGGCTGTATTTAAGGATGGTCATCAAATCTATGGTTTAAAATAAATCAAGAGGAAACAATAAGCCAAAGGATTAAGATTTGTGGTAAAAGACACATTTAAAGAAATTGTGTTTGTTTTATGTGCAGATTTATTGTTTTGTTGCATACAGAACATTAATTTAATAAGAACAAAAAATAGACTTACTATATACTAGAAAAGAAAAAGGTACATGTCAAGAGGGAGACCTTTTTTTCTCTCTTATTGATGAAGGAAAGAAAAGATAACACTGTATATGTGAGTATATATTTTTAAAAGCATAAAGATCTACAGACTTTTTTTAATGTGAACAGTGTTTTTTAGGTCTTAGAAAAATAAAGATGACTAAAATAAGGTCTCTTCTGTTAAGGAGCTCAGAGAACAAAAACTATCCAGGATTATAGTGTCATAGATTATATACTTCTAATTAAAAAGAAAAAATCATCCCTTTTCTTTCTAGTCTCATCAACCAAATAGGAGCCTCAAAAATTTGCAACAGCAATCTAATTATAAGCCAAATGATTTTGATCAACTTATAGCTGTTCGTTTTTTCCTATCTAAAAACCAGCGAAGTACATACCTAAAATAACAAAATATGGTGTTCCAAGAATTGATTGTAAGTGCGTGTTATTTAAATCAATGACCTTTCCAGCTTTATTTACCTATTGTAAGGTTTATATTTATTTCTCTAAGAACCAAGAGCCACAGCCACAGACTCCAACTTATTAATAGGAATTATCTATAGACTATACACTCCATCCACATTTAAGTATTGTGGCTTTACGTGGTCCCTGTTCTACCCAATATGAGATATGAATAGAATTTTTTTATGATTCTGCAGCTTTTTTCATGTGTAAAAATCAATAAGGCTTTATTTTGACACATTTCATAATCTGTCTTTTGCATTTTAGGCTGATACATAATCACAAATCACAGAGTTAAGAGAACTTAGTCAACTTGAATACAATTTGAAAAATAAAAAAATAAATAAAAAACAAACTAAAGAAATCGCAGAGTCTTATGGCATTATTAAATGCAAATAAAACTTTCAAAATTCTTTCTGGGATAGCTTTTTGAATATCATATATATCATGTATTAAATGATATTATTTACCTTAAAATTAAAGATTCTTTTAATACAGAAAAATTTGAGTTAAATGTAATAGAAACAAATTAATTTCCTTCATGCAATAAAGCAATAAATCTGAGCATAAAATAAATAAAAAAATTTTAAAGAGGTAAAATTGCAGGATTACATTCAACTTGTCTGATATATATTATACACACACGTATTCACACATACAGGCACATACATGTTCTATGTCTTGATAGTTTATGTAGGTACTCTTCTATAAAGACTAACGTCTGTGCACTTGAATTAATGCTTTGTTGTTTTATGTGGGCTCTTCTAAAAAAAGTGGTAATAAAATCTTTATAGCACCCTATAATGACATATTTTATTCATCGCTCTTGTTTTTTTTTTTTTTTCTTCTAGACCACATAAATCAAAATAGAAACAATGAGGTCATCGACAAGAACTCAGAGAACAGGCTCAATGTAAAGCATTTAACTAAAAAAAAAATCAAGGAAATAAGAGATGAAGTAATTTGTAACATTATCTTCCAATGAATAAGTACCTGTAACTCAGTATCTTGCATAGAAAAATTTTCTTATATCTAGGAATTTAAAAGCAGATTTTACTATTTGTATATATTCCTCTTAGTAGATTGACAGTAGTGACTCTGATTGAAAGCATAATAATAATGGTAGCAAATGCATTTTGGATTTAAGCCATTAGTGAGTTTGGACAAGATGTGATCTACCCTCATTTCATTTCTCTCTCCATATTTTACTAATACACTACCTTGGCTTTGTAATGAATTTTCAGGGGGCATTAAAGAATGAATCAGATTTCTTTTCATGAGTCACTTCAACTCTGTCTTGCTTTACAATCTACTTCTCTTCATCATCACCCACAACTATGCACTTATCCAGTTTGGTCAATTTTAATTCTTATAAAATTTTATATTAAAATCTCAATATCTCTCTGTCTCCATTGCCACCATTCTAGATCATGTCCTATCATTTCTTTGCTGGATATCTAATACAACACCTATATTTTTTCTTAAAATATTTAACTAGAAAAATGTAACTTTTTGTGTGAGATAAGGCTGCCACTAAGGCATTGACTGTTCTCCTACTCAGAAATTAATTCTTCAGTGGTGGTAAATTGGTATAAATAAAGCTTCCCTTCAAATGTACTTACTAGGCTACTGCAGGTTGTATTTAGTTGTATCTAAAACATAAGAAGTGGTTTTATTAATTACCACGATGTACATACAAATGGGTTAATTAGTACAATGAATACTAGAAATTGCACCTTATAGGTAAATTTTAAGTGCTTATGATACATGAATTATAAACATATTTTAGAAAAAAAACCCATTATACTGTTCAATAAGCGGGGTATGTGAATTTAGAGAGAATTTCTTACTGTCTTTTGAACAAAAAAATCAGGTCATGGAAATTTTGTTTCATTGGCTTTATGAAACTTTATATCGTTGGTGAAGAAAACCAAAAGAAAAAAACACTGAGACCTCACTAAATTTTCAGAAGAGATTGTTTTATTTGTTCGCTCATCAAAGATTGTTTAATAAAAATTGACAATTTCACTGTAACCTTGTAATAAGCTTATATGGGAGTCATTAATTATACTCAACCACAAATTTTCTCATTACCAAAAACAAAACAAATCCCAAAACAAAACAAAACAAAACAAAACAAATCACCGTAAGTGCTCTAAATGACCAAATTGACTTAGGTGAGTTCTTAACCACAGCTCTAGTATCATAATTCACTATGCTTCCTTTTAACAATATTCTCCACACAAGCTTTTGGAAATTTTCATATTACTCTCTTGCTTAAATTATTTCAAATAATTACCAATGCTCTTAGAATATGATTCAAAATCCTTTCTTGCTTGATGAGATTCTCACCTTCTCTTCATCTTAATCTCAAGCCATTCTCTCCTTCAGTCACTACTTGTTATACATTTCCTTCCACCTTTCTCTCAAGGGTTCTTTCTAGTCCTACAACATTATCTTTTCTCAACCACCATTTCTTTCTTTTCACTGTCATTTCATTTTAACCTTTCTTCCATTGATTTTTGGGGGGGTTTGAGTACCTCCTTTACTTTCAACACAAATATCTCTTAAGTGAAAACTTAACTGAAACTTCAGATTAGCTTGCATTCCTATATTAATGCACCTTGAATTTTTTCTATAGAGGGTTCATTTATTTTTGGGGGGAGATTAATTATTCCATTCCAAGTTTCTAGTACTCCTCAGTATAGAGCTATCATAAAATAAACTATAAAAAAAAATAAAGGAAAGAAAGAAAATATTACTAGGAAAAATTTACATATTTCATATGCTTTAGGCACAGGCGTCCTCAAACTTTTTAAACAGGGGGCCAGTCCACTGTCCCTCAGCATGTCCACGCATGTGCACTGCGGGCCCGGAACGAGTCGATTGCTAAGCAGGACAGGCAGCGGCAGCAAAAACACCGGCGGGCCGGATAAATGTTTTCAGCGGGCGGCACGTGGCCCGCTGGCCGTAGTTTGAGGACCCCTGCTAGGGAATAGTTCAAAACCAACTATTGAACTCAATACTCCTTTTAGCCTGTCCATGATAAGGACTATTGAAGAAACTGGTCTTACTTGTTGCTGAACTTGTCATTTAAAATTTAAATTATTTCAGGGCTGAGGAATCCTCCCAACACTACACTTGCCTTATTTCTCACCCCTAAGCATTTATTCAGCAGTTCACAGTGAAAAAAAAAAAATCCTCTGAAACATAATATGGGCATAAAAGGAGGATGATTTTATGCTGCTTTTGTTAAAGACCAACAGGAAAGAAGGGATTGCAGATAGAGCGAGAAAGCACATCTAGAGTAAGTTATGGGAAATAGAATGTATATAGAATTACAGAATCTGAGGAATAGAGGCTGAGACGACAGAAAGAAAAAAACAGAGTCCTTTCAATTTGCCTTGAACATGGCTATACGATGTGCTCCAACATTACTGAGCATGGCTGTTGGACCTATCAACCACATATCTCTTTCAATTACTCATTACACACAATTTACACACTTTTACAATAGGAGCCATGTTTCCTGCAAAACAGTCAGATAATAAGTCCCATGTGCATTTCATATGAAAGAACTGAATGGGAAACTAAAAATACATTTATATTAAGATATTTAGTGTTGGTGTTTTCAAAATGAGCAATTCAACTGCAACCCTTGAAAATAAGATTTTGAGATATGTCAAAAACAGATTTGATAAATGCATAATACATGAAATAAATTACCATAACCATGTACTAATACATCTCCAGTGAGGGGAATATGTATTAAAAAATTGCCAAGGGAAAGATGTCAGGATAGTTCAGCAGGTTGAGTGCTTGCCTTGCAACTGTGAGGTATAGGATTCAAGTCCCTAGCCTGGCCCATGCAAATCCATATGTTGAACTGTGGAACAACTGCTAACCATCTGGATGGCTGCAAAGGTATTCACCTTCCATGTGGGAGTTCTGCAGTTCGGTTCCCACTTCTCATCACCTGACACCCACCTGTTTAGAATAAAACTATGTAACAAATAATGATGTACAACTATGGAGACTGCTCTGGGCCCTCCCCACTTCTTACTCTCCCTTTTGTCTCTCACACCTTCTTTCAAAACAATAAAATAAATCTTTAAAAAAATTGGCAAAAGCTTGTTATTTCAATGACAAAGAAAAAAAAAGCTCATATAATTCAGAAAAGTAAATTTTGTGGAACTATTGGTACTTTTGTTCTTTTGTGATATTATAACAAAAAAGCCTCAGTATCAGTGGTTTATAGCAACCAACATGCATTTCTTGCCTATACTGCAACATTACATATTAGTAGTTGTAGATGATGGCTATGACTTTTTATTTGTCTTATTCTGGGGTGTAGGCTAAAGAAATTGGTCTATCTTGGACACAATATTCTCATGGTAGAGGGCAGGATGAGAGTTAGAAGAAACTTTCAATTACTGAAAAGATTAGTTCAAAATTACTATATGTTATTTCCTGTCCCATTGCATTGGAAATGTAAGTAATATAACCAAGATGATGATATGATTATGAACCCCACACAGAAAGACAACTCAGGCCTATGGCAATGGGTAGGAATGTAATGACCAATTACACAAATGGCAAGTTTTGAACATAATAAAATTTACTACAGAAAGATAGTCAGAAGCAATATTTTTGATAAACCAGGCCTACCTTGTTTGAGGGTTGTAAGTTGTAGAACATAACAAAATTACTATTGCAAAACAATGAAAATGGAGGTAAATAATGTCTAAAGTTAGACATATTTTTAATCTTTCTATTTGAAAAAAAATTAATATCTCAAACTTCAAAGAATTTGGAGACAAATCTCAGTGAAACTCTAGAGCAAAGTTTTCAATTATATTTAAAGAACATTAAAAAAAAAGAAAAAAGACTGGATCCAGCATGGTTCATAAAGAATAAGTCATGCCAAACTTTACTGATATATAATAGTATAGCAGAATGTAAGAGGCATCTGACAGATTTTCTCATTATAGTTTTGGACTAAAATCCAATCAGATAAATTGTCATTCTTTTCCCTCCCCATATTTCCATCTTGTACACAAAAATTTTATGGGAAAATATGGCATATTCCTTTTGAAAGTAAGATACATGATTTCAGAAAAACATGGCATAAAAAAATGAGTCAGAAGCAAAGGCAAACTCAAAAGAGAGGTTCAAGAATGATTTCAATGCTGAGTACCAGAGTATTAGTCTATAGTTTCTAAAAGTCTTCACCTCTAAATCTCCAAATCATCCTAGTGATTTGTGCTAAATCTATAAATTGAACAAACAGACTCCAGGGAGAAGACAGCCATGATGACTGAAGGAAAAAAAAGCCTAAAAATCTTCAAAAATAACTACAATCTGTTTTTTCTAAAATTCCACATTCAATAATAGACTAGCAGTAATAAAATGTTATAAAGTCAAGTGTTCCAGAAAACTTAGCAGTTTCCACAATCCTCATTCTTATTGACTAGCTACAATGGAGATCAATTTCACTTAAAACCATTTCACCCTAAGATCTCATGAAACTAATTTTTCCACATTATTCCAGTTCTGTGTTATCCCTTTCACTGGATCCTTTTCTATGTTAATATTTTAACTCTTGACATTTCACAAATTATTATTATTTAGTATTGTTATTGTTTTCTTAATTTGATTATATTTTCCTTATCATTTATAAAATTTCCACTTCCAACTCTTTATACTCATCTTCTATTTACTTTTCTTTTTCTTCTCAGTTCTATTCTTAATTTTTTGAGAAACTTCCATACTATTTTTTATTGTGACTATACTAATTTACATTCCCACCAGCTGTGTATGAGGGTTTATTTTTCTCCACAGACTTTTCAACTCTTGCTACTGCTTGTCTTGATGATACTAACCTTTCTAACAGGTGTGAGGTGATATCTCATTGTGGTTTTGATTTGCATTTCCCAAATAGTGAGGTTGAGTATTTTTTTCATATATCTGTTGGCCATTTGTATATCTTCTTGGGAGAAATGTCTGTTCAGGTCCTCTGCCCATTATTTATTTGCAATGCTGGTTTTTGTGTTATTGGGTTGTATGTGTTCTTTCTATATTTTGGACTCATAACAGGAAGGAGGAGGTGGTGGGAAGGGTGGGTGAAAAAACTGATGAAACCCTACTCTGGAATCTCAGGTGCATAAGTTCTCCCAAAAATTGGGGGTTGAAGAAAAACAGAGAAATCTCCATCCACATTGTTTTTAACCTCACATCTAAAACAAAAGAAACTAAGTAGAAATCTTAAAATTATAGAATGTTTAGAATAAACTATATACGAAAATCTTGAAAATGCTAGTTAGTCAATAAATTCTTATTTAATCAAGAAAAGCATGAACCACATAATAGAATGAGGAATGCCTGTTTAAAAATCAAACATTTCTGCTCTTCAAAGATACTGTTAAGAAAATTAAGTCAAGCCATGAACTGGAAGGAAATACTTATAAATCACACATCCAAAAAAATGACATAAAACTAGAATATATAATAAAGATAGTAAAATATAAACAGTTCAACCGAAAAGGGGTAAAGAATTTGAATAGGTACGCCTCAGAAAAGATATATAAATGACATGTAGTTTGCTTGATGTGACAATATAGATAGAAAAATGCTGGCATATATCTCTGTTACTTTATTTCAATGTTCTATTAAAAATTCAGATTACGACACTTCAAAAATATGTAAAAATAACACACTACATATAAAAGTTATAAAATGCAGATGTAATACTGAATAGAAAAATAGGCATAGCTATAAAATACATATGCTAAAGAATAAGGAGCTCATTATGTATTTTAAAATATTAGAAAAAGTAATAGCAAAATATCCTAAGGTAATAGAAGCAAGAAAATAATAATCACAATAACAATGCTCTAGAAAGTACACATAACAGGGAGGATCAACATATGTACAATTTGGTTCTTTGAAAAAATAAACCTCTGAAGAGACTAAATAAAGAAAATGGGTAGAAAGGGGAGAGATAGAGAGAGACAGAGAGAGAGAGAAAGAGAAACAATGTAGTGAACAGCAAAGTAAATCTGCCAACATTGTGGACACCACATATAAAATATAATAAGTAGATATTATGTATCACTTTATGTCAATACAATTTAAAATTTGTATTAAGCTCTTATGTATAATGAAGTTAAAAAATGTCAAGTGTTTTTGTAATTTTAGTAGTGTTTGGACCACTACTCTCAACATTTATTTTTTTTTATTATTTATTATTTATTTATTTATTTATTTTTATTTATTTATTTTTTTAAATTTATTGTTAAATTTGATGAGGTTACATTGGTTGGTAACAATTAGACAGTTTACAGATGTACAAGTCCACCTCACATCATTCATGCATCGTATTATGTGCCCATCACTCAGTATCAGTTCCCCTTCGATCACCTTATATCTAGTGCCCACTC
>PVKE010042887.1:0-13573 GCA_004027555.1 Craseonycteris thonglongyai
GGCAGGCGCAGGGCGGGCAGGCACAGGGCGGGCAGGCGCAGGCTTGGCAGGCGCAGGGCGGGGAGGCGCAGGCTTGGCAGGCGCAGGGCGGGGAGGCGCAGGCTCAGCAGGCGCAGGCTCGGCAGGCGCAGGGCGGGCAGGCGCAGGGCGGGCAGGCGCAGGGCGGGCAGGCGCAGGGCGGGCAGGCGCAGGGCGGGCAGGCGCAGGGCGGGCAGGCGCAGGGTGAGCGTGGCTGGCTTATCAGGTTGGGAGTTCGGACGCTACTTTCTGGGCGTGGTCCTTGCAGGCAAATCTCAGAGCCAGTCCTGAGAGCTTGGGGGCTTCTCCCCAGCACACTCACACCCTCTCGCTGGTGTGCGCGAGGGAATGGATGCACAGGCCTCATCAGGTCCCCACAGCAGTCTTGTGCAGAGGCAGGAACTGAACCCCCAAAGCGGAGGCCCACCCCCTGGGGAAGGGCAGGTGGAGTGGCCGAGCAGCTCCCGCTATGTGCTATTCAGGCCCCTCCAGACTTGTGCAGGTGCCATCCCAAGCACCTCGTATGTGTTAACAGAGCCACCCTACTGGGAAGGTGCTGTCACTAACCCCCATTTTACAGGTGGAGGACAGAATGGAATGGTAACTTGCTTAAAGTCACACAGCACATACGTAGCAGAGCTGGGTTTGAACCCTTACAACCAGACTCCAGTCAGGCCTTCCTACTCTCCCCTCCACCCACTACCCAGAAGATTTTTTTCTTCTCTTCCAATACCAGCCTGCGGAACCACTTGCTTCTCCTTGTCTGCCTCTCTGAACCCTGCCCAGCAACAGGGGCCTGCTGGGCACCAGGGTCTCTTGCCTCTTTGGGGTCATAGAGTTCCTTGAGACCATGATGAGGTTATGGGCCACATAGATGCAGTTTGGCTTACAGTTTCAGCAGAGAGCTCTTGGGCCCCCAGAAGCCCACCTGTGGTACACCTTTAGATTGGAAACCCTTGCCCCAATGGCCCATTTCCTGGGGACATGCCTGTGTTCCTGATTCAGGTCACAAGATCTTTCGTCACCTGCTCCTGGGCTGAGGGGAATAACCTGAATTCTCTCCCTTAGGCTCTGGGCTGGGTCCTTTGCTTTCTTGCAGCTGGAGCAGGAGGCTGGGAGAATGAGAAGCTACAGCAGAGCTCCCATGGGTGTGGTTCACAGGGAGACACATACACTTGCACACCTGTCCCCCAGCCCAAGTCAGGGTGGGGAGTCACACTGTCCTAACCAGCTGGGCCTCGCCCCGCCCTGTTCTTCGGGCTGTGCCGGGGCAGGGGACGCATGGCAGCGATGCTGAGAACTCAGGCAAAGGCCAGCCAGGCCACGTTCTTCCTGAGCTCTGTCTGGGCCTGGCCGTCTTCCGAAAGCGCTGCCTCACCGTCAGCACCCCACACGAGCCTGCAAAGGGACGGTGTGTGAGGACAGGGCTAAGGTGAGGGTATGGCAGGTGCTTCTGCCCCTCCCTGGAGCCTCCTCACCCTGCAGTGGTGCAGAGGACTAAGAAATACTTTCTCAGGCACCAAAGGCCAATTATTATTTCCCGTTGGCCCCAAGAATTCTCGCCAGTGCTAACTGCAGCTGCAGAATTTACCCCAAGATAACTCGTGGACTACAGTCCTAACTTCACCCCCAAAGTCCTGTGCTTTGAAATGTATATACCGGGGAAGCCCGGATGGCTCAGCGGGTTAAGTGCTGGCTTTGCAGCCCCAGGGACTGAGGATCAAATCCCAGCCCCAGCCCATGTGGACCCATATGCTGAACTGGTGTGAGCTTCCTATGCGGGAGGCCCCCAGTTGGGTCTCATCCTCCTCCCCACTTCCCCCTATTTGGCCCCTGGCTCGAGGGGGCATACCTCCAATGCAGGAGACCCCTAGCCCAGTTCCCACCCTGTGTGGCCCCCGCCCAACTGTGTGGAACAAAACCATGCAAAAACTGATGACGTACAACTATGGAGACTGCTCTGGGCCCTCGCCCTTCTCTCTGTCTCTCTGTTTCTGTCTCTGTCTCTCTGTGAAAAACAATAAAACAAACCTTAAAAAAAAAGAAATTTACCAAACCAAAAAATATTATTAAGTACTGATCATCATATATACTTCTGTTACATTAGGATTAGAGACAAGTGCTGTTTAGAAATAACTCCTAGCAGTTTTTATATTTTGTTTTCACACTGAAAAACGTGTTTGTGTAAAATTAAATGAATGTGTGGCAGTGAGCTGCCCTTTTCTTTTCTGAATGGGAAATGGGTTAAGAGGACCTGCAGATCCCTCAGTGACTGGGGCGGGGAGCTGGCACCTGCCCTGGCTCTGCCACTGTGCTGCTGTGGGCGGCTAAGGGCCCAGGCCCACAGGAGTGTCTACCCTGCTGTGACTTCGTGTGTTCCAGTAGCTCCCTGAGGGAGGGGCAGGGGTGTGGTCAGCTTTCTGGAGGCCCCAGAGAAGCCAGGCTCATGACACATCCATAGATCACCCCTTAATCCCTGCTTCTACGGCTGCGAAGTGCCCTGTTCTGCCCGCTAGGCCGATCTACTTCCTGCTCCGAGAGCCCTGAGGAGGTGGATCACAGTCGCTGGGCTTCAGAGCTGGGGAGGACCTCAGTGCTCTTGGGAGGAGAAAGCTGAGGCCCAGAGAGGAGGGTCCTGCCCAGGTCACACAGCTCCATAGAGGCTGAGACCCAACTGGAGCCCAGCCCCTTCCCAATCAGGCTCTGTCCACACCATGGGGGCTGTCGCTGAACTGGGGCAAGAGCCTTGCTCCCCACTTACTTGGAAGTAGAACTCCAAGGGGAAGCTGGGCCCAAGGCTCAAGCCAGTGCCTGTCTCTAGCTTTCCAGAGCCAGTGAACAGGACAGCTGGTGGTGGGAGGGTTGTGCTTCTCTCGGGGACTCCCTCTTACCCTCCTGTTCTGAATCAAACCAGGACTAGTGCATGTGTGGAACTGAAAATTAAATGCCAGTGTGGCAAGTATGGGGGAACTGGCCGGACAGGTCCTCAGGGGTGCCCAGGTGGTAAGGTCTTCCTTGGTGACCGCACCCTCTGAGTCAGGCAGGCCTGACTTTGCCTGGGGAGGTGTCAGGCGGGGCTCAGGGCAGGCCCTGCCTCCTCTGGACCCCGCCTGCAAGCCCAAGGAAGCAGCTGGAGTCAGCTGGATTTCTCCTTTCCTCCTCACCCCCTGCTGCGGGAGTTCTCTCTGAACTTGAGGCCCAGGCTCTTTTGGGGGTTGGGGTTGGAGCTCCCCAGGGTGAGCTGGGCAGGGCGGTCATTATTGGCTTCTGACGGATGCAGGAGGCCCACATTGGCCCGAGGGTTGTGGGTGAGGGAGCTTCCTGTGTTCACGCCGGGTGGGTGTCAGCGGCCTGCAGTGAGTGTGCATATGGAGCCCCCACCACAGCTCCCCCTCCTCTCCCCACCTGGCTCCTTCCCGAACACTGAGGGCCTCCGCCTGAACCTCCCACGCTCCACCCACATCCTCAAGCATACCCACCAACGTGGAGGGCATGTGCACGCCCCTGCCCCGGCCCCGACTGCCCTGGGAGGACTCCCCGCAGAAGCTCTAGAAGTGGGCTCGGGCCACCTAAGCGGGCGTTCTGGAGGCCTTGGTGCCTGGAGCTGGGTCAAAAAGGGAGGCGATGGCTGCGAGGGCATGTGTCCTTGATCCTGTGGGCTCCTTGCCCTGCAAGGGGCCAGGGCACAGCCCTTTCTGGCCCATAGTCCAGGGCTGGGCCCTAGGAGCCCGGGTCTAGGAGCCATTCTGGGACGAGGAAGATGGCCTCACTGGTGCAACTCCTCCGGCCCCCAGGAGTGGGTATGAGCTGCGGCAGAAGGGAGAAACAGGACAGGGCCGAGAAACAATTGAGCTCTGTTATAAAATGCTCACTGGCAACCAATTTCAGAGAAGCTGCTCTGTGCGGAACACAGACCCCTTACCCTCCACTGCCCCTCAAAGCCAGGAAAATACCGGGGTGGGTTTCATGCATCTGGGGACACTGGTGCCTGGAGGGGTTTCCTTGTGGCTGTGAAGCTGGGCTCCCACCCCTCTGCTCCCCAGCCTACAGCGGTTTCCCAATCACCCGGCTCAAGGTCGTCTGACTCACCTCCTGCAGCCCCACACCTGACCCTGAGGTGCCGTAAGCAGGCTCAGGAGGAATCTGGTGAGGAAGTTTGCATTCCATAGTGTGTAACTAAGGCTCAGAGCTGGCCTGTGCCCAAGGACAACCATGTGCTGCCCAGTAGCCCAGCCCTGGTGACCCACCTTGGGGTTTGGCGGGCTTTTGAGGAATCCCAGGCATGAGGATATGTGTCCCAGGCATGGGGAGGCCAAGGGGCAGGGCTGGAGCCCTCAGAGGTGGGAACCCTGTCCCCCTGAGCCTCAGTGGGGCAGCAGGCGGCTAGCAGCAAGCTCTGATCCCTTAAAACTTGAGGGGGAGACTAACCTCAACCTCGAGTAGCGAGTGTTTTCCTCCCTCCCTCCCTCCCTTCTCTCCAGCTCTGAGATGTTTGTAGTCAAAGGGGCAGTAGGGGATTTTCGGCGACATGACACTGACCATGAGGAAGCACCCAGCTCTTCAGGTCCACCAGACATACACAGCCCAGAGCGGTGTGTGCAAGGACTGCGGTGCACCCACTGAGCTCTTAGGACTGGGGGAGGGGAGCCCAGGGGAAGTGTGCTTTCTCGAGTGCTTACTCTGCAGGATCTCTTTGGGTTTGCGGAGGCACACAGGGCCCTGGGATCATCCCCAATTCAGAGATGAGAAAACCGAGCCTCAGAAGGCGAGGGATCACTGAGCCATATCAGAGACCGCCTACGACTGTATATGAAGACTGCCGACCTGGTCCACCTGACTCCAAAGCTTATATTTTCTCCACCCTATTATAAGAACTTTAAAAGAATTACTATTGTATTGGGTATTTTTTAATTAAGAAGAAAACAGAGGATGCAGGGATAGGTCAGCAGTTGAGCGCTTGCCTCACAATCGCAAGGTCTGGGGTTTGATTCCTGGTCCCGACCCATACAAACCCTTACGCTGAACTGCGGCACAACTGGTAAACCGCCAGGATGGTGGTAAAGGTTCTCTTCTCCCCTGAGGAGCCCCCAGTTTGGTTCCTGCCCTGTGCGGTCCCACATCCACCTGTGTGGAATGAAACCATGTCACAACTAATGACGTACAAGTATGGAGACTGCTCTGGGCCCTCCCCCTTCTCTCTCTCTCCTCTCAAACAATAAAATAAATTTTTTTTAAAAAAGAAGGAAACAGAAGTTCATTGTTAAGTACCAAGAAATAGAGATAAGTATAAGGAAGAAAATAAATACAAATATTCTTGGAATGGCACCCCTACCTCCAGGCTCCCCGCCACCCCCAACCAACCATTGCTGGGATGGCCTATAAAAGGCTGCTTGACTGAGCTGGGACGTGGCTTGTGCCCTCCTGTGAGTTGAGTGAGGTGACCAATGATCTTAGCTTCTGGGCGTTGTCTGGGAGTGGGGACAAGGAAGGGCTGAGGCCCAGTTTCATGGGGAGTGCCCCACCAAGCAGGGCCTGGGCTGGACTCTGCCCCAGGCATTGAGCAAGGGCTGCTTGGTGGGCAGTGCAGGGCGTGGCCGTGGCCAGCGGCCCACTGGCCCGAGGAGGGCTGGCCCCAGAGAGGCGCTCAGCTGCATGTTCTCGATTGGTTTCCTTGCTCATAGGTGGGAGCACCTCTCTCTTGCTGTGGGGCTGCCGCCTTCCAAGGGCCCTCCTCTCCTGTCCCCTGAGAAGGTTGAGGCATAGCCAAGCCCTGCAGCAGCGCCCTGGGGCAGGGGCCTGTCATTTTCGCAGGGCCAGCATGCTGAGGCGGGGGGCCCAGCGGCCCCCCCAATGACCCCGCACCGGAGCCCATGTCCTGCCTGCTCGGCCTCACCCTGTGGCGGCCTGAGAAGCAGCTCCCGGAGCTCCTCCTTCCAGCTCTCCTTCCCCCACCTGCCCTTCCCTCTAATGGAGCCACAGGACGAGCTGGAGACAGTGGCAGACGTCTGCCCCAACACCCTGTCCTGGAGGGGTAGGTAGCCTTGAGAGTCCAGGCTGCCACCCACATGGCAGACGTGAGCTGAGTCACAAAGGGGACCTTTATGGGCCTGGACTCCCAGAACAGTGTGGCTTAAGGGGCCTTAGAGAGTATTAACAGCAGAGGCTGGGAGGCCCAGGGAGGGAGGTGACTTGGCTCCGAGTCAGTAGGTGGTGGGTCTGGTACCAGAGCACAAGTTGTCTGCCTCTCTGTCCTAAATTCTTTCTACCACTCACTCACTCATCTGGTCATTTATTCACTCAACAAACACTTGCTGAATCGCCAGCCTGTACCAGGCATGTACAAAGACCCAGTGGTCACCCAACCCAAGAGCAGGCTGGGCTGGGGCAGCAGAGACCAGTCATCTCCCAGGGGTTCTGATTTGTGCTGGGACAAAAGCCTGAGGGTGAGAGCTGGAGTGGCAAGGAGGGCAGACTTTGAGGTCCCAGAATTGGCCCTGCCACTTACTAGTTGTGTGACCCTTAGCCGCTCTGTGCCTTACTATCCTCATCTATGACATAGAAACAATAACCAACGTCTTAGAGTTACTGGGAGGACTGACCAGGTTGCTACAAGTGAAGCACTCAGAAAGGTGCCTAGCACATAGTAGGCACCTGATCAATTCCACCTGTAATAATGATGCACACAGCGTGAGGAACACACAAGGAAGAAATGAAGTCAGGTTGGGGTTGCCAAGGAGGGCTTCCTGGAGGAGGGGTATTTAATCTGGGGTTTAACAAATAACTAGGAGTTTGCTAGGCAAAGACGAGGACCCTAGGCAGAATAAGAGCCAAGCTGTGGAGGCTGTAGATGTGGGACTGAATCTCAGACCACCACAGTAGCTGTCGATGGGTGGGGAGAGGGGTGTAGCTGAGGGATCCAGGGGCTTTATAAGCTACTTACCAGTCCCAGAACCTCCAAATAGCCCTTCCAATGGGTAGTCTCTGCACCCCTGAGGATCGCTGCTACAAGGAGCCCACTTACTCATGAGTGAGTGAGGTCCCCAGGGACACGGGGGGGGGGGGCGGAGGGGAGATGAGAACCCCTAGTTGGAGCCCAGGGTTTGTGGAGTGGGGGTGAGAAGCTGCAGAGGGACAGCTGGTGAAAGGTCTCGAATGCCACGTGAAGATGTTTCCATTTCGTTCTGGAGCAATGGGAGGATGTGAGCATGGTGACCTGCTCTGACGTGTGTTTCAGAAACAACACCCTGACTTCAGGTGTGGAGAATGATGCGAGGCCGACATCAGGGAAGTATCTGGAGATAATGGCAGTGGCCTGTCTTCTGTCTCTCTGGGTTAAAAAACAGTGAGGACTGAAGTGGGCAGAGCTTAGAAGGTAGCAGGGAGGGAGGATCTCAGAACGTGCTTGGCCACACTCACCTCCATGTTGTGTGTGCAGGTGATGATCCGGTGCCTAGAAGGGCAAGTCACGTAACTTCTCTGTGCCTGTTTCCTCGTCTGTAAAACGGAGGTGCCAATAACAGCACCTGTGTCTTCGGGGCTTTGTGAAAGTAAATAAGATAAAAGATGGAAGATGCAGGAAGAGTGCCCAGTAGTGAGCTCTAGGAGAGTGGCAGCTGTTCCTGCTCAGATTGGGCGCACTGGGGTGGTGAAGACAGCATGTGAGGCACTGACAGCCAGTGGGCAGGCAAGCTCCAAGTCCCCCCACTTTCTCTTTTGATAGTCTTGCCATTGTTTTGTTTATCTTTTTAAAATTGCAAGATATGAGGGGGGAACCCCAGACAAAAACATAATTTATTTATTAAAAATTGTGTAGTTATTCTTACATGTGTAAACTTTAGTCACTTTCAAAGTACTCTCTATTTGATGCAATACACCTATTGAGACACTTTTTCTACTGCTCAAAACAGTTTTTTGGTTTTTTTTTAAGGTTTATTTTATTGTTTTGAGAGAAGGTGAGAGAGAAGAGGGGAGAGCCCAGAGCAGTCTCCATAGTTGTACATCATTAGTTGTGACATGGTTTCATTCCACACAGGTGGGTGTGGGGCTGGCCAAGTGTGGCAGGTACTGAACGGGGTCCTTCTGCATGGGAGGCAAGAACTGTCACCACCAAGCCATCTCAGCAGTTACCAGTTGTGCTGCAGTTCAGCATATGGGGTTTGCATGGGCTGGGTTGGAAAATCAAATCCCAGACCTCAAAATGTGAGGCAAGTGCTCAACCACTGAGCTATCCTGGCATCCCTCAGAGCAGTTTTGGAACTCATCGATTTTGATGCCTTTTAGTGTTTCTCTTGTTTTTTGTTTCACCTCTTCCAAATCAACAAAATGTTTCCCATGCCTCAATTTTTCATCCTAGAAACAAAACAACATTGCTCGGGGTGACATCAGGTGAACAGGGAGAGTGGGACACGAGAGTCATGCCGTTTTGGGTCAAAAACTGCTGGAGGTGCGTTGTCATGCCGCATGTCACTTGTGTAAGTCCCCAAACTTTTTGGCACCACGGACCAGTTTCATGGAAGACAATTTTTCCATGGACCAGGGGTTAAGGGGGATGAGTCAAGTGCATTACATTTATTGGGCACTTTATTTCTATTATCATTACATTGTAATATATAATAAAATAATCATACAATGCACCATAGTGCAGAATCAGTGGGAGCCCTGGGCTTGTTTCGGGCAACTAGAGGGTCCCATCTGGGGGTGATGGGAGACGGTGACACCCGAAGTGTGCTGCGTTATGTCCAGTCTACTCCACAATCTCGTTTGGGTGGCTGTCACTGCAGAAAACCCTGCTTCACAAAGACAGGATGTTGGAAACGGAAGCAGGCTTTTCAGTGCTTTTGTGGCAACCTCAGGATATTCCACCTCGCCTTTAATCCAGAACGTATAGAGACTTGAAGTTGTCTCGGACATACTTGTAAGGCCACCATCCTTTGTGACAAGTGGTTGATCCTATTCTAGCAAAGACAAAGCCTATTCACCTGACTCATTCACAAATGGCCGTGGATCCATTCCTTCCCAGCTCGGGGATCTTTTGTGGTTGGGAAGTAATGCTCAAACTCTCCTGAAAGCTCAGCTAGGTGATCGTGCACCTGCTAGGAGAAAGAAGGCCCTGCCTGGCTCAGTCTCTTCCAAAATCCCTGCTAATGGTGATGCTGGGATAGCTCAGCAGTTGAACACTTGCCTTGTAATCACGAGGTCCAGGGTTCAATTCCCAGCCCTGGCCCATGCAAACCCATATGCTGAGCTGCAGCGCAACTGATAACCTCCAAATAGCAGCAACCCTCCCATGAGTGAGGCCCCCAGTTCAGTTCCCACCCCATGTAGCCCCACATCCACCTGTGTGGAATGAAACTATGTCACAACTAATGATGTACAACTATGGAGACTGCTCTGGACCTCCTCCTTCTCTCTCTCTCTCTCTCACCTTCTCTCAAATAAAAATAAATCTTAAAAAAAAATCCCTGCTAATGCTTGAAACATGTCAAAGGTTCCAATGTTCACTCGTCACTCCCATAATTCCAGTTTGGCTTTGAATGCAGCCACTGTATCTGCCAACTTGAGCACAGTTGTCATTCTCCCCTGAAGGGACAGATTGAGTATGTTGAGCAGGTTGAATATGTCACCATAAGTAAGCAAGTTTTGTGACCCACTCTGTCACTGCAATGTGCTGCCAGTGGTGACTGTTTCTATAAAAGGAATCTCTGGAGCGGCCAGTGATCGACCTTCAGAAAGCTGCCTCCTTTCTGTGTGTGAGAGAAGACGTGTGTGCTCTGCGTCCATCTCCTCACAGAGCTGCGTGAACAGATGTGAGCTGAGGGCATGTGCTTTAATGTGGTGGATCATTTTAATCACATCCTGCGAAACGTGTTAAGTTCAGGTGACATATTCTGGCTGGCCAGCATTTCTCTATGGATGACAGTGCGGAGCCTCATGTTCAGAAGCCTCGTCTCTGAGTAGTGAAACCAGAAAGCCGTCCAGCATGGCAGCCGCTCCAGCCATGCAGATACCGACCCAAAATGCCCATTTCCGTTTTCCTGATCCGAACTCATTCAAAGACCTGAGAAGCTCTGCAGCTGTGGTGTTGGTTGGCAACAAAAGTGCACATAACATACCCTCATGCACATCCTCCTGAAAAATGTATCGCACAAAAGCAAGCATTGTCGCCTTGTTGTCAATGTCGGTAGACTTGTCAGCCTGGATTGGGTACCACGGTGACTCATTAATCTTCCCTAACAATTGTGCCTCAATATCCTGCTAGTTCATCAGTTTGTCTAGTCATGGTGCCGCCGAAAGAGAAACACGTGCCACCTTTTGAACCGCAGCCTCTCCTGAAAGTTCATGACACATGTCCTTAGCAGCAGCAGGGTCAACTCTTCACCAACAGTACAGGGCTTCTCAGCTTTAGCAGTGCTGGTAGCCACTGCTCTCAGCCACTGCTGGTAACGATGCTCTCAGTGCAGACACACTTGATAAAGTGGTGGCCTTCAGTAATTGCTTCTGTCCTTCATGTTTTTTTCTTTGGGAAAAACTCCAAAGGCTCGTCTTTTAATGCAGGGTGCTTGGTCTCCATGTGGTGAAGCAGTTTTGAAGGTTTCATGGCTTCATTGGACAGCCGGTCGCCACATATTATACCAAACAGGCTTAGAATGTGAATCACCTGTTGCAATGAACCCATAATTTAAGTAGGACTCTTGGTATTTTCTTTTACATGCAGCTTTCTTTTTGTTGGAGTCTTAGCGTCTTCTGGTGTCTCATTGGGTCTTTCCCCCTTTCCAAAGAAGCTCTCCAGTGTGTTTGTTTTTTACTCATTTGGGCTAGGGCTAGCTTGTGGGCTTACCAAAACCGTGACTGAGGCTAGTGTATAGTGTGGAAAAGAGGCGCAGACGCAAGTGGTAAATAAAATAATGGGCGGGCCACGCACAGACTAAAGTAAGTGTCAGACTCTGACTTCAAGTTGCCACCAGATGCAGCTGTACAATTGAAGTACATCAACTCACTTGCCATTGTAAAGATGCCACCAGATGCAGCTTAATTATCACTTGCTACTCGCTGATGGGGTTTTGATGAGTTTGTAAGCAATTGATTTATTGTGGTCTCTGTGCAGTCAAACCTCTCTGCTCATGTGAATCTATATTTGCAGCCGCTCCCCAGCACTAGCATCACCGCCTCAGCTCCCCCTCAGATCATCAGGCATTGGATTCTCATAAGGAGCCCCCAACCTAGATTCCTCACGTGTGCAGTTCACAATAGGGTTCGTGCTCCTATGAGAATCTAATGGTGATGCTGATCTGACAGGAGGCGGAGCTCAGGCTGTAATGTGAGTGATGGGGAGCGGCTGTATGTGCAGATGAAGCTTCAATCGATTGATCACTGGCCTGCTGCTCACCTCCTGCAGTGCGGCCTGGTTTCTCACAGGCCACAGGTCGGTACCAGCCCATGCCCCAGGGATTGGGGACCCCAGTGTAAATCAGCCATCATGAAATGGGCAAATGCATTGAAAGAGTCTCCAAAACACCTCACTGAAGCCAACACAGCCTCTCACAACAAGGCCGGCTGGTACACGGATGCAGATGGGCTCCTAGAACACTCACCTAGCTGGGAAGCCTGTACTGCAAGGGGCCCGCCCTCCCGAAGATCATTCCATTTATTTTTTTATCTCCCCTCATACACATAACATAAAACCTACTATTTTAACCATTTTTAAGTGTACAATTCAGTGGCATTAAGTAACTTTTTCTTTTTAACTAATCCTAATGTGCAGAAAAGTTGCAGAAATAGCTCAGAGATTCCCTGGAGACTTCACTCTCAGATCCATTGCATTTGGCCACACTGGCTTCATTTGTCCCTGCCTCCCTTGGTGTAGACATTCTGTTTCTTCCTGAACCACTCAAGAGTAAGATGAGACATCATGCCCCTTTACTCCTAAATATTTCAGTGTGTGTTACCTAAGAACATAGACATTCTCTGCACAATAGATTCAAATTCAGGAATTTAATATTGAGACAATACTATTATCTAATACATCTTAATATATGAGGGCTGTCTGGAAAATATCCAACCAGGTAATATGAAAAATAGAGGCATTTATGCCTGAATTTTTTTTCTGGACAGCGCTTGTATATTCACTTACTGCCAGTTGTCCCACTATGACACACCCCTCCCCCATCCCAGGATTCTATCCAGATTGTGCATTGCATTTAGGTGTCACCTCCAAGCCCCCTCTCTAATGAGGCTTTTCCTTGGTTCTCTGAGTCTCAGAGAGGCGGGTCAGGAAATCCAGCATCCATGGAGATGGACACAGTCTATACCTGTGCCTTTGCACACTGAACTATGTCACCATCCAAGCCATGCACTTGATGCCAGCTGCCTGGGCCCTGTGGTGAGTGGGGGGAGCTCACTACAGTGGAAGGGACAGCTCAGTGAGCCACTGGAACCTGTGTGGGTGTGAGTGGGATGGAGCAGAGCCAGCGGGGGCTTGGAGATGAGGGGCAGTGTTCAGTTCAGTGCTGGGAGCTTCCAGAGGGATGCCGCTGGTCTTTGGGACCTGCCTCAAGGTTGGTGGACAAGGGAGCAGCACAACACCTCCAGCACTGTGGTGAGGAGGAGGCTATGTCCTGGAGCCCCCTTCTGTGTGAGGACCTGGAAATGCTGAGCTCTGCCTGGGCAGCTTCTTCACAGCTGCTCAGGAGACAGAGTTCCATCTTGTGGTCTAACACGTTTCCAGAGCTCCTTAGGATTAAAGCGTGGTTGGGCAGTGTTACTTCCGGCCCACAGGTCCGTCTGGCTCCCTCCTCCACACACCATTTTGCTTAAGCACTCAGGGTGACCCAGAGGGTGCTTCTAGGATTCTAGGCAGCTTAGCTTTAATTATTCACAATGTTTTTGCCTTTGTGTGGGAGAGGATTGGAAGACATACCGGTAATCCTTCAATTAGCACTGATTTCCTGGGTTAGGAATATTATCTCATTTGAGTCTCATAGTGGTGTCCTGCAAGGCATGCCAGGATAGCGCAGCAGTTGAATGCTTGCCTCACAATTGCAAGAACTGGAGTTCAACTCCCAGCCTCAGCCTGTGCAGACCCATATGCTGAACTGTGGCGCAACCTGGTGACCGCTGAGATGGTTCTCACCTACCACATGGGAGGCCCCCAGTTGGGTTCCACCCCTGTGAGGCCCCACATCCACCTGTGTGGAATGAAACCAAGTCACAACTAACGAAGTGCAACTATGGAGACTGCTCTGGGCCCTCCCCCTCCTCTATTTCTCACTCTCTCACCTCTCAAACAATAAATCTTAAAAAAAGAAAAAAAAAATAAGGGAAGAATAACAAACTCCGTCTTTAAAAAATAAAAAATAGAGACTTCATTAAGATGGCGGCGTGAGAGGAGCTCTTGAAACCTCTCCTGGAAAGACAACCATTTAAACAACTAAACTCCAACCAGAGATTCCCTAAGCAACACACAGCCTCGGCTGAGACCCGCTCATCACAGGAAACGCCTAAAGCTGGAGGAACGGAGGCGAGGGAGAGAGAAGGGAAGGGAGCCGTGTGGGGACCC
>PVKE010042888.1:0-13572 GCA_004027555.1 Craseonycteris thonglongyai
CTGTTCGGTAAGATTGTTCCGGAGATATTGCATTTCAATTTGGCTAGTTCTTGAGCTAAGACATAACTAGTATAGTAGCGATCCATGTACATATGGTGCCCCTGAGCACCTGGAATTTTCTCCAACAACATTTTGTATAAGTGTATCGGAATTCTTGATGAAACAGGTAAATCGGGTCTGACCAAGAGCTCTGTTGTGATACATAATATGGCAAAATGCAGCAAATGTAGCCAGTCTTCGAGTCGGCTAGAGTATAAACTCTGATACCCCATTTTGTCGGTTTCTTAGGATTGTATGTTATGATTTGACACTTCAAATCAGCCGGGCGCTGTCTTGGCGCCGCTCGAGTTGCTGCTTCAAATCAGCCGGGCGCCGCAGCGGCGCCGCTCGAGTTATAAGAGCTACAATCGCTTCAAAGTTCGTGGTACACAGAATTCCACCCCAGACATTGCGAGCAATAGACCAAAATTGGCCTCGCGATCGACTTGTTGGCCACCCCTGCTATAGACCCTCCTTTTCTGCTCGCACTACACTTCAGTGTAGCCTGCTGGCCTCCTCCCGCCACCATCTCAATGATACACTGTTTTGCAGTATTTTGTTTATATGTCAATCTCTCCTCATAAGAACGTGAGCTTCTTGACACCAGGTTCATTCATCTGTGTGTTCTCATCATAGAAAAGCATACTCCCTCCACTCCCAGGTCTAGCAGAAAAAATAACTCATAAAGTTAGGGAGTGGGAAGAAGGGTAAAAAGGATGAAGGGCCATATATATGGTCAGTGATATTGTGAAAAGTTTGCACAGTGACAGATAATTACTAGACAGCCAGGCGATCACATTGTAAGGCATATAAATGTTGAGTCACTGTATTGTGCACCTGAAACCCATGATATTGCATACCAACTATACTTAAATTTAAAAAATTAAAATAATTGAAAAATAAATTAAAAATAAAGATTAAGTGCTCCTAAACCTTCAGATAAAAATATAGAAGCCTTTTCTTCAAATAACATTGTCTTGGAGAAGCCGGGATGGCTCAGTGAGTTAAGAGCTCACTTTGCAGCCCCAGGGACCGACGATTGAATCCCGGCCCCGGCCCGTGCGAACCCATATGCTGAACTAAGGAGTGTCCCCAGTTCAGTTCTCACCGGGCAAGACCCCGGCCCAGTTCCTGCCCTGTACAGCCCCACTCCCACCTGTGGAATGAAACTATGTAGAAAAACCTATGATGTGCAAATATAGAGACTGTTCTGGGCCTTCCCCCTGCTCTCTGTCTCTGTATCTCTCTCTCTCTCTTTCTCTCTCTCTCTCTCTCTCTCTCTCTCTCTCTCTTTCTCTCTCTCTCTCTCTCTCTCTTTCTCTCTCTCTCTCTCTCTCTCTCTCTTTCTCTCTCTCTCTCTCTCTCTCTCTCTTTCTCTCTGTCAAAAACAATCAAAATAAATCTTTTAAAAATATATAAATAAATAAATAACATTGTGACCAAATACAAACAAAGTTTAAATGTACTGGAATATGCCTAAGATATCTGCAATAATTAAGTGGTCAAATTGAGCATTTAAGTAAAGTTATATTGGCACTAAATAGCCATATCTTTTGCACCTCACTTTACTGTTGAAAGATCTTCAGCATGTTTTTCTATTGATACTGAAGCCTCTGATACCTGAAGAATAGAAGATCTTGTTCAAGGGCCTACAAGAAGTGAAGGATGAAAAATGGTAGGAGAAGGGTAACGAGAAAAAGCAACACATGCAAAGAGCTTGAGCTCTGAAGTCGGACAGTGAGTTCCCACTCCACTCAGTACTCAGGCTTGGCCTTAGACAGGTCCCCTGGCCTCATAAGACCCCTTGCCTCTTCAGACCTTCGCTTCCTCAACTAAAAAGTGAAGGCAAAAGTGCCTCACTAGGCTGTGAGAGAATTAGATTATGTAAAATGTGTTTGGTGTGGATGTGGAAGTACCTTGCCTTCATTCATTGGTTTTTGCTCATCCAAGCATTAAGCTCTTACTGTGTGCCAAAAACTATATTAAGCTGCTGAAGTTATAAAAGAGGAAAAACAAATGTTTTTATACTCATATAGCTTAACAAGGATGTCTATAATCTTTTGACTTCCCTGAGCCACATTGGAAGAAGAATTGTCTTGGGCTACACATAAAATGCACTAACAGTAACACTAGCTGATGAGCTAAAAAAAAATTGCAAAAAAATCTCATAACGTTTTAAGAAAATTTACAAAATTGGTGTGTGTGTGTGTGTTAGGCCACATTCAAGTTGGCTTATAATCTATTCAGGGATATGGGATATAAGCTTTCAAATAATCAAACAAATGCAAACACACACCCACAGTTGGTGCTGTGGAGATTATGCTGTGAGCACCTGCAACCATGGAGGAGGGTGGTGGTCCAGTGCACAGATTCTACAGCCAGCTAGCCTAGGTTTAATGTCTAGCAATATCACTTACTAGGTAGATGGCCTTGGGCAAGTCGATGTACTGATTTCCTCATGTTTCTGTGTGCTTATCTGTAAGAAAGGGGCTAACAGTAGTTCTACCACATAGGAAGATTAAATAAGTTAGTTAATATAGAGAAGGCTGGTATCTGATAACTATTCTATAAGTATTTTCTGTTTCATTATTATAACTTTGCTGAACTGGGGAGGTCAAAGAAGAATTCTTAAAAAGTAACATTTGGGAGCTGAGATATCTAAAGATTAGTAGTATTAACTTGGCAAATTACAGAAGGGAGGAGCATAGTCAAATGTACACAGGTAGGAAAGACAATGGCAAATCCCAGGAAATGAAATCAGGCCAGTAGGGCTACTGTTAAAAATTTAAATCAGACCAGGCACAGCATTGTAAAGTAATATCAGGAGCTTTATCTTCATCCTGGAAGCAATGGGAACCACTGAATTGTTTAATCAAGGAGAACATCACTATATGTTCAGAGTAGAGAAGAGACCAGTGAAGGGGCAGAGTGAATGCAGGTATGGCATCTGGAAGTTCACTGCAAAAAACCAGAAGAATTGAGGGGAGCATGCACAAGAGGGAAGGTAACACAGGTAATGGCTCTGGGACACATCTGAAAGATGTTTTTGAAGATAAAATGACAAAAGTAGTGTTAGGGAAAGAGGCAGAGAAAAATAAGATGCCAAGCATGGCTCTTAGGTATCTGGCTTGCAAGACCAGATGGATGGTAAAGCCATCCGCTGAGGTGGAGAACCATAATTCAGCTCCCCAAATGGCACATGGAATAAAGCAGAAGAAAGGGAGTCATCTAAATATAGGTATGTGATTGGATCAGATGGCAGGAATCTAGGTCACTTGATTCTTGGAGAAGTCACTTGACCTGCATACCTAATAGTTTGTTGATAATCCTGCAGAATAGTTAGATAGCAACTGATCATTCATTCAAAGGTCATTTATACTAGGCTATAAAAAGCAATGATATGAGAACAATGTATATTTAACCTGTTCTTTCTAGCCCAGACCTCAGGCCCCCTTCAGCAACCTGAGACCAGCAAGGGGAGGAAGGATAAAGTTCTAACTAGACAGTCTACTGAAACAACTGTGTTGCTTCAGAAGGCATAAGGACAAAACCATGTTCTCCTTGGTATACAAAGAATCCTGGTAAATTGTCATAGAAACAGTCAATTGATTCTAACATCATAATTATTTTTAGCCAGCCTTGACTACTTACAGTGTGCCAGGCACTTGCTCTACACTGCCTATCATCTTCACACAGAACCAACTGAGACAGGAAGAAAGATTCAGAGACTAACTTACCTGCAGTTACACAGCCATTGAGTGATAGAGCAAGGATGTGGACCTAAGTCTGCACAACTCTAAGGCCAATCTTCTTTTAAACCTAGTGAATTTCTTTGACTGAGCAACTCTTCAGCATTGACCCCCTATGTAAAAAAAGCATTTCCACATGTTTAAACATAGTTAAGGTGAAGACCTTGACTGCACAATAGAACAAAACTAATTGGCTTCTGCAGAGATCAAAACCACAACCTTGTCCTTATTTGATCATTCTTCCACGGGAGTGCTTCAAGCTAACAAATACTTGCCATCAAATGGTTATCAAGTGTTTTATTTCTCTTCACATTCTGTAGGTTACTCATTTATCAAAAGAGTTCATCCTTTCAAAACAAGCTACTGGACAGAAGACAGACAAGTAATGCTTCTATAAATTATCAAATGAAAAAGATTTTATGGAACTTGCCAAGGACTTGAAATGTGGAAGGTAGGTTGCTGGAAACCTTCAGAGATGCGCTGATCCAGCTCCCAGGTTCTAGTCCTTTCAGGAAAGGGTTCCCTCTGTCGGCCTTTCCACGTGCTCACACTGCCACCTCCTGGCCATGGCATGCATCTCCACTTCCCCTAACAGCCCACCCAGAGACTCGCACAGCCTAAGCTGATTGCTCACATTGTATCACCACATTTTCACATTTTACTGTGTCATTCTCAAAAGTAACTTTCATTTTTCTAACCAAAAGCTCTTTTCAACCTGACAGCAAAGGAAAGCAGGTAGGGGTGAGGGATCCCTGGCAGGGGAGGGAGGCAGAGAGGAAGCTGTGTGGATTTGTGACAGGAGCTGAGCGAACCTGCTACCTGGTGAATCCAGTTGTCTAATTTTCAGGACCCCTCAAGCCTTTTTGGCCACAACAATAATGAAAAAACCTCCCCAAATGCCTTTTAAATATAGAAAGGTACCTTCCTCCCTGTATATCTTCTTGTCTGATAAGCACAGCTTGTGTATCTAAGGGCAGAGTGGGCAGACTTTCAGCTTAAGAACATTGTGCTATTATTTTACAGCACCACAGGCAGCAAACCTTCCTTTTAAAAGGATTTCAATCTTCTTTTTATTCAGTCACAGCATGAAAATAAATCACCGTGGTTGAGCATTTTAAAAATTAAAGGCTTAGATGGAGCATGCTGATCAAAATCTGATCTTCAATAACCTATTTCCATCAGCTATTACATTTTTTTAGTTTTTTCATTTTTCTTTTAATTACCTTTTAATTTACCTTGCATAGTATTATGTAGATGCAGCAGGCAAAAATGAGGCTCTATCATTCCAAACTAGATAGGATGCTAAACCTCATTCCTGTTGGGTAAGTTTGGAATAGAAAGATCGATTATAAAGTATTGTTGGTAAAAAAAACTTAGGGCCTTATCTGGTAGCCTTTCTCTCATATGCTTAAGGTTCCGTAATTCAATTATAAATAAATTAAAATCATTCCCTCAATCAACTTTCTTAAGGAAAAGACTGAAATATTCTCAGATGCCCAGATTTCCAGAACTTCTTGGTAATAGAAGAAAACCAGGAATTTCTTGGCCTCTGAGACATCCATCACCTATTCCAAGAGTTTAAATTTGTATCAAGATATTACATGAGACATCCATTCAAGGAAAAATTAGAATATGGGGAGGTTCTATGGGAGAATGTCATATGAGATAGGGCTTAGCTGATATACAAGAAATAGACTTGCAGAGATGATAGGAAATGGCGTTCCAAAGAAAGAAAGAGAATCATGTGAGTGAAGTCAGTGTGTCATAAATGGCATAGCCTAGCTATGGGATCCAAAGCCCACTGAGAGCTTCTTGAGGGAAAAGGGAAGTAAACAGGCCCAAGTGGGATAGAGACTGGGGAAAAAAAATCAGAAAATAAAGAATGGCTGAGAAAGGGGCTCAAGTCCAAATCCTAAGTCTTCAGAGCAGCAGAAATCCAGGATCCAAGAGATCTAATCTGAAGGAAGAAAGTGATTTAGGTTCTTGGAATTAGGTGGATATCCAAGTCTAAGAGCAGGATGCTCTAAGCCTATTAAAAATACTTTTTAGTTTAGAATTTTAACACATAAAATTCTAATTTAAAAAATAAAAGTAGAACAACAAATGCTGGAGAGGCTGTGGAGAAAAAGGAACCCTCATAAACTGCTGGTGGGAATGTAAACTGGTACAACCACTATGGAAGGCTGTATGGAGATTCCTCAAAACATTAGGAATGGAATTACCATATGACTCAGCAATCCCTCTACTGGGCATCTACCCAAAAAAACTGAAAACCTTAATCTGCAAAGATAGCTATACCTCAATGTTAATCACAGCACTGTTCACAGTTACCAAGTCACGGAAACAAACAAAGTGTACTTTGATAGATGACTGGATAAAGAAGTTGTGGTACATTTACACAATGGAATACTACTCAGCGATAAGAAAAGATGAAATAGTCATTTGTGACAACATGGATGAACTTTGAAACCATCTTATTAAGCAAAATAAGTCAGACTGAAAGAATCAGGAAACATATGACCTCACATATAGGTGGAATATAAAACTGAAAGTAACAAAGAAACAAAAATTTATGAACACATTCAATAGTTTGGTGATTACCTGAGGGCAAGGGGGAGGGGGGAGGGAGAGTGGGGGGTGGAGAGCTGGGCGTGGGCACCAGATATACGGTGATGGAAGGAGAGCTGATTCTGGGTGGTGAGCACATAAAGCAATGTATAGATGATGTAATGTAGAGTTGTACACCTGGAAACTATATTGCCAACCAATGTCACACCAATAAATGTAACAATTAAATAAATAAATAAAGTAACTGCAAATACTCTTTTCTGTGAATTACATCAGCCCTAGTACCACTATAATGCACATGACACTTGTGATTCTGTGTTTTCTTTGATTCTGGACTCTTGGAGTTTGGTCTTTCACAGAACATAATAACCCTGATCCATAAAGAACCAGCTTTTCAGGAGGAAGAATCATTTACATGTCAAATGTGAATCTATTTCCTTACTAAATTTAATCTCCTGGAATAGCCTCATGAAATAATTAAAGTCACAGTTAAAATTAGTATCTGATGTTTCATTCCATTATCAAAAACTATTACTACATAATTTATTGGCCGGTAGAAAGGAAACTCCTTTTCTATTTAGTGGTCAGCTTTAGGTAAATCAAGTTCTAGTTGTCTATATCTCCATCAATATTAATCAAAATTACACTAAGACTCTCTCCCTATGTAATTTTTTAAAAAGATTAAAACTCATGGTTACAGACTCCATTGTAAATTACAATCTGGGCTCTACATAAGTATGGCCAACAAAAATGGACAGAGAGAGAGAAAGGAAAACATGCAGGATGTGGTAGAAATGATAACATAATAAAGTGAGGGGTCAAGACATATAACTGAGATTACTGAAGATAAAGAATCAAAAATAGAGCTCTAGGTATATCATTTAAAGTTATAAAAGTAACCTATAAAAGAACTTAAATTATATACATATATAGATATACACACATATGTTTGTATATCTAAAAATATTAGGAAGAGGATAGGAGGAAGTAATATATAAGCAACTTTATCTTTCATATGAAAAGGAAATTATATAGAATGTATAATAAACATATATATTATAAATCAAAAACGATGATCTGGCACATGTTACCTGACACATCACTGTCCAATATAGTAACCATGAGCCACATGTGGCTATTGAGCACTTAAAATGTGTCTAACCCAATCTGAAAAGTGCTACAAGTATAAAATACACAATGGATTTTGAAAACAACATAAAAAATGTAAAATATAGCATTAACAAGCTCTACTTGATTATATGTTGAAATAGTATTTTGGATACACTGAATTAAATAAAATATATTATTAAAATAAGGTTTATATGTATACTTTTACTCTTGTAATGTGGCTACTAGGTAATTTAAAATTATATATGTGGCTCTCATCATATTTTTATTACACAAGACTACTCTAGAGTTTTGGCATTAAACATCAGAAGAACTCAAAATACACATAAAGAATTTGGCCCAGGGAAATAGACTGAGGGAAAGAGATACCTAGGACAGGAACCAATCGCTTTTTATGAGGAACTCTTCTATATTATTTGAATTACCTTAAGCATGAATTACCTTGCAGAGAATCTGAAATGTTTAAACAAATTTTAAATGAAAGAATAACATATAAAGGGAGAAAGTAAACAAGGCCATAGATAAAGGTTATAAAAATAAAAATAAAAGGATACTAGAGTGCAGGAAGGAAATGTAGCTAGACAATGTCCACACATAGGACAGGATCATAGGTTACTCTATGGGTCAGCACAACAGCATTAGAAATCATTGTATGAAGGTCTCTGTCAGCTTTCATGAACAAAACCTATTCATTCAGTCTCATGTCAGTTCATCTTTGTCTCCAGTCCTCACACTTACAAAGACTGGTCCAAGACTATTTCTTTCTGGCCCAGAATCTGTCACAACATCTTCAGCACTCTTGTAAAAATTATAATGTCTTTCCTAATTTCCAGATGGCCCTTGGCACCCAAAGTGATTGTGAGGTCCCAAGTCAACATTCTCCCTTTTATAACCTCATTCTCTTTAACCAACAGGAAATTCAGTATTTCTAAAAGTATCTCCCTTAAGCAAGTTCTCAATTGTACAAGTATATAGCTAAGTGTATAGACCTATGAACCCCCAACATTTAGTACTCTCAATGTTTTTTCACATTGTAAGCAATATCCCAGTGCCTAAAAAGGTAAGAAGTCAATCCACACAGCATATGCTTGAGGAAAACAAATGTTCCTGAGTGCCTATTTGTGCTGAGTGCTGTTCTAGATAGTAGGGACAGCAATGAGCAAAACAACATCCTTTGTTCTCTTGGAACTTACATTTTAGTGGAAGAGACAAATAACAAACAAGAAAACTAGCATATAATATACTTTTAAGTAATTATAAGTGCTTTTTAAAGTGTTTTTATAATTGTTTAAAATATATATACAGATTAATGGGATAGAGGGTAATGGGACAGGGGTGGAAGTAACTATGTTAAAGGTTGCCTACCAAGAAAGTGAGATTGGAAGGAACATGTAGATAATGGAAAGGTCCAACAACACGAAACTATGAGAGAAAGAGAAAAGATGTTCCATGTAAGGAGTGGCAATATCAAAGGGCTTCAGGTGGGAGTGAGCTCAGCATGGTCAAAAACAGCAAGAAGGCATGTGGGGCTGGAGGAGAGGGAGTGAGGAGGAGAAGGGAGGAAGATGAGGTCAGAGCAGCTCTTCTGTCTTCTAGGGCCACGTGGGCCCTAGTGTGCACTTTGGATTTTATCCTAAATACAATGGATTTCAGAAGATTTGGAGCAGAGAATGAATTAACAGGGCTTTTGATGTACTGAGTAATTTTCTTGTGCTATTAAACTAAATAGTCAAAAGATTCTCCCCACTTTTCCTTCTCTGCTCTTAAGGTTAGTGAAACAAGAATTAAACCATAACTTTTTATTCAGCATAAATTTGAAATCACCCTGGTTCAACAAATAGGTAACTGACTACTTAAAAGTTTGTGTCATGGGAAAGCCGGGATGGCTCAGTGGGTTAAGCACTCGCTTTGAAGCCCCGAGGACCGAGGACCGAGAATCGAATCCCGGCTCCGGCCCAGGCGGACCCACATGCTGAACTGGGGTGTGCTTCCCGAATGCGGTGAGGCCCCCAGTTCATTTCAAAAAATAAAAAATAAATAAAAGTTTGTGTCACTTACCACTGTTCTATGGCATTTGAAGGAGAATGTAGGTTTCATAACTAATTTCTTCAGAGTTAAAAATTATTTGTTGTAGCCAGCACTATGCTAGGCACTTGTCTGCACAATCTTATTTTAACTTCACAACAACCCTATGACAGTGGTAAGATTATCCCATTTCATATTTAAAGAAATGGACCTAGAGATTAAATGACTTGTTTAAGATTTAAGTCAATATAAGGACAGAGCCAAGATTCTCACCCAACTTTCCTGACGCAAAACTCCACATCACATTATCTTTTTTATAGCCCTCTTATCAGCCATAATGAGTTTTTCCAGCCTTTAAAAAACAAATATCAAAATAAATAACCTACTTGGAAGTAAATAGTGGTAATTGCTGTCAGAGCCTAACAGTAAAATAGAGATTCAGCAAAGTTGAATAATTTGCTTGCAATTATGCAACTTGATAGTGGTCAAACTGGGATAATTATTAGATTTTTGCAAATGCTCCCATTGTTATCTAACCTCATCTTTGAAAAGTCAAAATCAGTAAGACATAAATTAAACCTAAGAATGAATATCGGTTTCAAAGTAATAAAAGTTAATTAAGCTCTAATATGTACACACACACAAAGAAAACCACATAGCATCTGCAAAAATGAGAATATTCTCAGAACACTTTCAAAGTAGAGATTGGGAGAGCATATTACAAGAAAGAGGCAGCAACTGGGTGGGTAGATGTGGATGAGCAGGAAGCCTGGTACCCTATCAGTCTATTATAACAATTCTATTGAGTAATTAAGGTTCCCACAGATTGGTCATCACAAACTGTTTACCAGGACAAACTGTGCTTGAAATCAAAAACGTGTTTATCTTGTGATTTCTCAATAAGATGTGTGTCATACTGATTGGGGTAGATCAATCTTGAAAAAGCTGGTAGAAGTAAAGTATGAGATTTTTATTAAGACTTATAAAAATAATATATTGTATAGGGCTGCTCATGCCACTCTGCTGAAGCAATGTCACTGAAGTAAATGGAGGGGAAAATTCTACTACAATAGCACATGCTTTACTGCACTGTTTTTCTTTTGAAACTGTACTGGGAAAACAAACTGGACTCTTCAGGAGTCATTGGTTTTAGCACTAGAAAAAAGGAATTGATCTTTTAACACTAAAGCATATAATCAAGTTTTAGAAACACTGACATAAAAATGATTTTTGAAAGGCAATTTGTCAATGTTTCATTTGTCTAACCTCTGATTATTAAAATTTTAAAGTCTTTTTCCCTGCTCCACTAACTCCTTTATAAAGTAATTCCCTTTAGAATTATGTCATTATTTTAAAATTGCCAACTTATCATGTTTTTTTGTTTGTGTCTTATTTCACTAAAAAAATTAAAATACCTATAAAATAAGGTAAAGAAATAGAGAAGGTGTTTTTTTTTCTTTTAATTGCATAATTAAAATGATAACAGTTTTCATATCAAAAATAATTATGGAAAATTAAGAACTTAACTTAATGACTTCAGGGGTTAAATCTCTTTTTGTCATTCCCAACACATGGCCTTTTCCTGAAAGGGAAAGAGAATGTGGAAGATTGCACAGTGGATTTTAAGACCAGGTCTACAAGTAGTACACATTACTTCCAACCATATTTCATCGGACAAAACCCAAGCATATGACCCTAAACCCACTACTCTAAAGGATAATAGGAAATAAAATCTTATGTCCCCCAGGAAAAGGACATAAAGTTTATTAATATATAGCATTCTCTAACATAAGGGAAAAAATTAAATTATACACTAATGAGGTACTCTGATTTCCTCCTCTAACTTCTAAAAGTACTTCAAAACTTTATCCTAGAATTCATTATATGCATACTTTTTTTTTTTTTTTTTAGCCTTGTGGAGAAAACTCATGAGCAATTGGCACCAAAAAAAAAAAAAAAAAAAAAACCTTGGGGGAGATCCAAGATGGCGGCGTAAGAGGAGAACGCCGATAACTGCCTGGGAAGGGCCTTGTGAACAGAGGGAAATCCACAGGGGAAACCCTGAGAAGAAACCTCAACTAAAAGAACCACACAATGCAGAACAACACCCAAAGGTTAGAGAAAAAAGGGGAGAGCGGGAGAGGAAAAGGGAAGCAGCGGTTCAGGGACAGAGACTCGGAGCGCGGCCCGGGGCTGGCAAAAACAAAGGGGGATTGGGGGACTACGGTCAGAGTGGAGCTGGATCGAGGGCGGGCTGGAAGCCGAGACCTAGGGAGCGTGGAAGCCCCACAAGACTGTGGACAATTTAACATCAGATCTGAAGGGACAGCAAACAGTGCCCTAATCAGATCATGGAGCCTAAAGTGGAACAGGGACTGTGGAGCAGGGCGGCTGCACTTCCCGGCGGGCGGGGTGATAGCAGGGCACCAGCCCACAACACCTTGGCACCCCTGATTTACGGAGGAGATTGACTGTGAAGGAGCGCATTCTGAAGACAGGGCTCTTGGAGTGAGGGCTGGGGCTTGAGTGGGCATAGCTGCATTGGACGTGCTTGGAGTGAGTCCGGCAGTCTTGGCAGAGCCGGGAGCATAGAGCGGCTGCTGCCTGAGCTGCGGCCTGTGCGCGCAGGGCTTTCGGCGCCCTGCCCACTGGGCCACTGTTGCACTGCTGCATGTGCACACATGGACTTTCGGCGCCCCGCCCACCGGGCTGCCACGACACCGCTGCTTGCTTGACAGAGCGCAATTGGGCTTTTGGTGCCCCACTCACCAGGCCGCTGCGGAACCGCTGCCAGCGTGCAAGTACGCAGCGGGACTTTCGGCGCCCCGCCCACTGGGCCGCTGTGCATAGCGGCGTGCACGCACCCGGGCTTTCGTCACTGCTGCCAGTGCACAACTGGGCTATCGGCGCCCCACCCACCGGGCCACCTCGACACTGTTGCTTGCTTGCCAGTGCGCAATTGGGCTTTTGGTGAACCGTTCACCAGGCCACTGCAGCACCGCTGCCAGCGCGCAAGTGCGCAGCTGGGCTTTCAGCGCCCCGCCCACTGGGCCGCTGCGCATCGCTGCATGCACGCACCTGGGCTTTCGGCACCCCGCCCACCGGGTCACCGCAGCACTGCTGCCGGCTCGCCAGCGCGCTACAGGGCTTTTGGAGCCCTGCCCACCAGGCCACCGCAGTGCTGCTGCCTGCTCGCAAGTGCGCAACTGGGCTTTTGGCATCCTGCCCACTGGGCATCTGGGGCGTTGCAACCCACTCGCGCGGCTGGGCTGCTGACTGGGTCGCCGCGATGACGTTGCCTGAGCGCGGGACTGCGCGGCCGACCAGGGCCTCTGCCAAGCCTCAGCCCAGCCAAGTGCTGCCCTGCGGGCGTGGCTTACAGATATGATTGAAGGAGGGGCAGCCAGGCGAAGGAGAGAAAGACCAGAGCTCCTGCGCCCCACCCCCACTGAAACACCAGCCCCCCTGCTGAAAGAGGAATCTGCTATTGTGTCTCAGGCCCGCCCTAGCTCCTACTCACATGCCCCCACCCCTGGCCACACCTTTACTACCCTGCTATCTAACAGCTAAGACAGCAACCTGAAGTGCCCCAGGACACAGAAGCTGTCTGCTTCCCCCAACCCTCTCCCAAAATCTCCTTCTCCCACAACAGAGACCAAAAGAAAAAATAAAGACAAGCCCATCTGATGGGCAAACCCCCAGAGGGAAAACAGACTCATGTGTAAAGCAAAAAGAACCACATCAAACACAATGCACACCTCAGAATCCAAATCCCCTCCAGAAGATCAGGGGCAGTCTTTAGTAAAGGACCTTGCACACTTGGAATCAAATCTAAGTGAAACAGAATTCAGGGCTGCATTAATTAAGACACTCAGAGAGCTCACTCAATGCTGGCAAAGTACCCAGACACAGTTAAATGACCTCAACAAGAAATTTTCTGAGCAAAATGAGTACTTTACCAACAAAATTGAGAAGCTAGAGCAGAAACAAAAGGAACTCCTTGAAATGAAAGGCATCATGGGAGAGCTGAAAAAAGAACTGACCGGCATAGGAAACAGGGCTG
>PVKE010042889.1:0-13571 GCA_004027555.1 Craseonycteris thonglongyai
AAGCCAAGTGTTATATGTCTTTAGCATTTCAGACCTTGGTTTCTCTCGCTGTCAAATCATGAGACTGGTGCAGGGTTTTCTAAGGTGGATCCTATCTTCAATATAAACTTCTATAGACTGCATAGCCATTGCATAGAGGCCTTCACTGGGGTCTCTTCACTATTGGTATTCCTTCCTTGGGGATTGTTTTTTATCCCAAGACTTCAAAGATCAGGAAAGACTACCAAATTTAGACACTCAGTCCCCAATTCTCTGTCATCTCCTAGTCAGTTAAAGGTGCCACCATTCACCTAGTGTCTCGATTTAGAACTCCTTGCTCCTGCTCTCCTGTCCCACTCAACATCCACCCCATCCACTCTCCAAAATATCTTCTCCTCTCATGAAACAGTCCTGATTAAGGCACCACACTTCTGTGGCTGTTAAAACTATTAAGTAAGAAGTTGATGGGGAAGTTAATAAAAAACAAGTCATATACATAGCACCAGAACACACTAATCAGTCTTACTGTCACTTACAGAGTGACCACCAGTCATGTGTTCCCTGGGAGGCAACAGTAAGCCCCAGTCACCATCTGTGAACTTCAATGTAGTCAGTCCTCTGGACACAACTTTCAGATCTTGGGAAATACATAAAAAGGATAGAGGAACATGGTGATGACACTGTGAACATCCAATCAGACAAATATGGAATGTGGAGAAATCTACATAACAAAAAATCCAGCTTTCTAAACAGTGCACATAATGTTAATATAAGACATAGGAGAGTTTCATTATATAAGTGATTTAAAAGCAGGCCATCATTCCACAGTGGCCCCCGTGGGAGAGCATAACTAGGAAGAGGCAGGTGGTTTGAAATTATTTGGCTCATAATCTGTGAGGTTCTTTTATGGGTACTCTTAGGATTTGTGTGAATTATACCTGAAACAAAAACATTTTAATTAACTATATAAAGAGGGAGAGAAATTGTTATGAAGTACACTTAAGAGACAGATCAACCTCATTCAATGTACAAATGTTATTTGGATTCTGATTCGGGGGAAAAGAACTTGTAAAATATGAACATTTCCGATACAATGGGGAAATATTCTGTTAGGTGTGATAACGGTAACGTAGTGAGAAGAATAACAAGAAGGAAAAGGGGAAGAAGAGGCAAAGATAGTTGTGACCTGTTAGGGATACAGAACTAATTGCTGGTAAATATGATATGTTTAGGGGTCAATGATTCATAGCCCATGGATTGAATCCAGCTACCACCTGTTTTGTAAATAAAGTGTTGTTGGAACTCAAGTACTCCATTCCTTTATATGGGGTGCTTTTTTTCATGGTGGCAGAATTGAATCATTGTAACAGTCATTTCTACCTTCAAAGGTGAAAATATTTACTAAATGAGTAGGGAGGAAGAGAGGAAGAAAGGAGAGGGGAGGGGAGGAGAGGGGAGGGAAAAGAAGGAAGGATGGAAGGAAGAATGCAAAAGGAAAAAAAAGAGAGAGGACCATAAAGTGTTCATAACTTGGGTAATGGTTACATACAAATTTAGTTTTCTAGGATCCACCCTTTCATAAATATTTTAGGAGTTCCATGATAATTTTTATACGTTAAATGTAAATGTATCCCATCATATCCATAACTACCCCTAATGCAAGCTATCGCCTGCAGTTTTATAGTAGGAATAGCTTCTAACTGTTCTTGTAAAGCACAAACATTTATATTTTATTAGAACAGTATTCTATCTTGTCCTCCTACCCTTTTCTCACTGTACTTAAGTGACAGTTGTCCCTTCAAGTGCACATTAAGTCATGGCACTATCTGTATTAAAGTCACCGGTGGAAACCCAAATGTCTTTTTACAAATTCCACACTTTAGCGTGTAACAGGACCATAAATGAACGGGCATCTTCAACCTCCTGGGCTTCGTTTTCTTTCTCTCTACAGCAGCCTTTTCTTGCTATTCTTGGTCAGCTCCAAAAGATTTCCAAATTCAGTCTTCTACGTGATGTTTGTTTATCTAGAAACACTCTCGTCTGGCTCTTTACTGATGTCTTTCTCATACAGGTCTCATCCGAGAAGCCTTCCACCATATTAAAATAGCCACCTCTCCCTATTAACTCCATATTCCCTTTTATCCTACACAGTTTGCTTTTTTTCAGTGTATGTACATTTACCTATAGCCTTACCTATAGTTTTCTCATCCACTGGAAAGCGAGCTACATAAATGGAAACTAGCCCCTCTCATTCCCTAAGAACCGAAGCAGAACAGAGAGAGTGAGGGAAGAAAACGAAAAGGATAAACTGAGAAATCAGCAGACTCATGATGAACAGATAGAAGTATTTTAAAATAAAGAATTCTAAACCACAGGGATTCACATAAAGTCTGAGAAGCAGAACCGAGCTGGACATAGGAACCTCCATGGAGCAGAGTCCAAGAGAGATGAAAGGAAGAGTAGTTCACCATTTTCCGCTCACCAGACACTCACGGAACACTTACTGGGTAAATGCTGTGACGCTAGGAACAGGAGGTGGGGGAGGGGCACAGAAACATCTAATGCGAACTCTTCTGTGCTCAGTTGAGTGGCAGAAATAACAAGGGTAATAATAGCTAACCTGCTAACCAGTATTGATCATTTCCTGTTTTCCAGGGAGTATTCGAAGGACTCCACACATATTATGCCACTGGCATGTCTTTCTCACAACAACATGATAAGTACTATTAGAATTTCCATTTTAAGAAAAGAAAAGTGAGACACAAAGACATGGAGTGACTCACTCAGAGCCAGTAGGTGAAATACTTAGAAACAGCTACCGTTGTAAAAAAAAACAAACAGTGTTTGTGAAGTATTTGCCACATCCCTCCATAGGACGGAACGAATAGGAACGATCTACCAGGACATGTCGGAGGAGGCTTCACAGATGAGGCAGGGTGCGTTTGGTCTGTTGGGTGGAATGAGAAAAGTGTTGCTACCTGGAGACTAGGGTGATGGGAGGCTGTGAGAAAAATGAGGTGTTAACCGAGATGTAAAAACATACTTGAATGTTTAATTGCTTGAGCGCTAAAATCAGCTAATGCTTACGTAGAATTGGAATCCTGTTCCAATCATTTCCAGTTCTATGACCCCATGGTCAAGGTCACAGCACTAATGTCTATTTCTATAAAAAAAGCCACCTGCTTCATTGGATAGTGTTGGGAATTTACATGAAACTTGCATCTGAAGCACAGTGCCCGGTGCATAGCAATGACTGAAATCCTTTCCACTTTGACTCCTTCCGATTCAGGAACAGTAAGCATAGGAAACATGTTACCAAAGAAATGTAGTGTGATACAAGTCTATAAAAAGTAATCTGAGACCAGTTCACAGAAAGCTACGGATGTGAAAAGTTTGGGCTGAGTTCCAGAGATCAGAGCTTTCAAGCTCATGTAAAGGGGGCTGAATGCACTAAGTTGTTGTGGTTGGGGGTGAATTCAATAGGGAATCTCAAAGTATTATCTGTTTTTTATGATTACTATTAAACACAGTTCATTAAGAATCAAAGTCCTCTGACAACTAATTTGAGATCTCTGTAGAAGCAGTGGTGATATTCTGAAGAAACACAAAATGTACACTCCAATTTATTTCTGGAACTATCATTCAAGCAACAGTACGGAGAGTGGACGGAGGTGGCTGAGACTTACGTCAGGAGGTCGTTTTTGAGGTTATTGAAATCAAGTGAGCAGTGAGCACCTGAACAAAAGAATTCAAGACAAGGGTGGCTGGCCAAACTCTGGGGTCAAAAAGAAAAACAGGCAAAACCAAAACTGGAAATCAGAAAATGCAGGTATCAGTTATAATACAGAGTAGCCCTGAATTTCCAAAAGTTCTAAAGTTGTCCAAAATGACTTTCCAGGCAACGGGATTTGCCCCCAAAGACCCAGATGGCATTCAGGGACTAGAGTTGGTGATGTAGCTGACAAGAGTCTGAGACCATGAAGACCTCCTGTCCCAGGGGTGATGTTGGTGACTGCTGCAGTAGGTCTTATGTAATTAAAGGGATAGAAAAAACCAGCATGAAAATGTCAAAGTCGAATATCAGAGACTGGCATTTAAAAAAGGTGGTGGGGGTAACCAATTAGGACTCTCTTCCAGAGTGCATCAGCTTCTTGTACATCGTAGCAGAAAAGTCTGCCTTCAAAGCTTCATAAACCAAGAGTTATTTCTTGAAATAATTCTTCCCCACAGACTTCATTGAGCACCATTGTGTTAATGATAGTACTCGGGGCAGTGCGGGAGATTTAGGAAGAACAGAATTCAGGCCCTTTGACCTACATTGTCTCCAGTTTTGCACTGTCCAGTATAATTACCACTAGGCACATGGGGCTAGTGAGTGCTTGCAATGTGACTAATGCAAATTGAGACGTACTATAAATACATAATACACTCCAGAGTTCAAAGATTTTGAATGAAAAAATGTGATGTAAGAATACTTTATATGTATTGAAATAACAGTATGTTGGATATATGGAGTTAGAACAGATTGTTAAAATTAATATATCCATTTCTTTGTACTTTTCTAATATGGCTACTCAGAAAAAAAAATGCACTTGGCTTTCATTCGCATCTCATTCTGTTTTTATTGAATGGTGCTAGTCTATAGTAGATGGTGCTGTCCCGTTGGACTTCTGCTGTCCCCTAGTTAACTGGCATCTTAATGGCCTCATGTCTTATACTGCCTACACTTGTCTGTCACAACCTACCCATTCCTGAAACCTATCTGAAAGGACATTGCTTTGATTCATCTTTTTCTGAAGTCTCTAACTGCGTGTGATATTTTCTCTTGAATGTCTAGCAGGGGTGTCCAACCTTTTGGCTTCCCTGGGCCACATTGGAAGAAGAATTGTCTTGAGCCACACATAAAACACACTAACACTAATGATAGCTAATGAGCTTAAAAAAAAAAAAAAGGTCACAAAAAAAAATCTCATAATGTTTCAAGAAAGTTTCTGAACTTGTATTGGGCCATATTCAAAACCATCTGGCCGCAGGTTGGGTATGCCTGGTAGGTATTTATTCTTATAATGCATTTAATTCTCTTAGTTTTCTCTTTATTTTCCCATTTAGTTTACCAGAATATAAACATTATATATAACACATTTTATGGCCCATGGAGTCTAGCATTATGCTTCACATATTTTTTCTTCTAAATTTGAAATAATTTAAGGATTCTATATCAGTTGTAGAATTATGATGCTTCAGGGATTCTATAAACTCTGGTCTATAAATGGGAGACATGTATCCCCTTGCTTCTGCTTTTGTGTACTAATGTAGACTGTCAGCAATTTGGGGCAGGAAAAAAAAAATGAGAGGGAAGCTACACTTAGAATGGAGGCCATAATAGAGAAGTTAATAAACCATGTATCCATGTACAAGACAGTTGTGAAAGACAGGCAGAGACAAACAGACAGAGGCTGGAAAATGCTGGTCTGCTTTTCACGCTAGGGAATGGCACAGAGTCCAATTGGTCAGATTTTAGAAGTATTGATCACAGTAGTCTACCGCCTGTAACAGGCAACCCTTACCTGGCAATGGCTTCATGAAATAGAAGTTAAGTTTTCTTAAATGTGGAAAGTCAGGCGTTGAGGGCATGCTCTGCTCGGCTCTGTCATTCGGGGACCCAGACAGCCATCATTTTGTGTCTTCTCTCTCCTCCAGGTCATAGGAGAATTCTCCATTCAGCCATTGCTAGAGGAACAGGACAGAGTAGGGGTGTATTAATGAGCTACTCCTAGAAGTGTCCTATGTACATTCTTTTCACATCTCTTTGAACCAAACTTAGTCATATGTCCATACCTGACTTTAAAGGACAGTGAGGAAATATGGTCTAGATGTAACTTAAAGAGGAGATCAAGTCTGTTGGTGAACATTGGAGTCTCTGGCATAACCGAGCGTGTGTAGGACAGGCCTTTCAATCATTTGCTTTTGAATATAGGAGTTCTCCACCTTGACATGACTGACATTTGGGGCTGGACTATTCTTTGTTATTCAGGGCTGTCCTGTGCATGGTAGAATGTTTACCAACATTCCTGGACTCTACCCTCTAGCTGCCAGTAACACTCCCTCCTACCTGCATCATGTCAATCAAACATATCTCCAAATAGTTCCATATGTCCTTTGGGAAGAAGGGATCATCCCTGGTTTGGTTTAATATTTCTTTATTGAGTTACTTCTGAATGTCATGAAATATCTCCTGTTTGCTCAAGTGGCAGAATTATAGAATTCTTGATTCAGAGACATCAGGAGTTTTCTCTTTCCCCTGATCCTTTCTACACAGCTGTCCCTTAAGCATCACACCAGGGAGAAACCAACTGCAGACAACAGATCTTATCTTAATTTCAGCCCATTTATATGCCTGAACATATTTATCTCTCCTGTCATCCTCCTGGTTCTCTTGTGTCACGATCAGTAATTTGCCTCTGGATTATCTTCTATTTTTAACTCCGGTTTAGTCATCTTGTTCTGGACTATTGAATTTACCTTCCCACAACTCCTGAATCTTCACATCTAATTCAAGATAGTCTTTTTCTTCTTTTCTGACAGGAAAGAGGAATCATACAAGAATGAAACGTACCATATGCTAGGCCTGTCAAAACATTGTCACTCATGCTGTCATTGCCACATCCCGTACTCTTGGCAGACATCACTAGTCAAGCAGGATACTCTTTCCTCCTGCACCTGGAGTCCACCTCGGAATGCAGGCAACACTTCCAGGCCCTATCGATTGAACAGGGTTGTACCAGCAGATTAAAATGATGTGGTCTCCAAGCTCTGTTTCCACTCTTTCATTTTAGAGATATGGACACTGTGACCCAGGGAATGACATGGAGTGCCCAGGCCACACAGAGTTTTAGGTTTCTGGCCTATTATTTCTACTTCTATCCCTGTGGTATGAAATTAGGAAGGCTTACCCAAGTCCTGTGAGACTTTCTTAGAAGTACAACCTTGGAAAACTTTGCTAAAAGCAGGAGGGTTGCTTCAAAGGGTAGTTGGGATGAACTTGAGTTGAACCAGAGCCAAGAGATCCAAGAGAAAAGAAGATTCTGAATGCTAACTAAATGCCTGATTTTAAATTCAAGAAAAATAAGCAGTCACATGAGGACAGGGTTCACTGCCGCAGGATGTGTGGCAGGTGAATGTGGCATGTGTGTTTAAATGACACCATTTGAGATTCAGTATTAGCCACAGTCTTTTTAAGAAAAAAAAAAAATCATTGGAGTCTGGTGGGAAATCAGAGGCTGTTTATGCTTTATCGTTTGTATATAATAAAATACACAGGGAAGAAAAATTGATCCAGTTTCATTTTCTCATCTGGGTTTTTTTTCTACCCTATGCTTTACTGGCTGAGGCTCGTACATGTCCGTGCTTAGGTGAAATGGGCTGATGCTCTCATCTTGCCTTTCAATAATTATAGGTCTCCCCAGGAAAATGGCTTTACAGAGGGATTTTATAAAGGTTTTAAAGGTTTTATTATAAAGGGCTCAGCCTTTCCACAATTATTAGCATTAAAAGATGCTTTGTAGCCATTGCTGGTAGAACAGCTATTGATCCCTTTACCAAGGGGAGACTAACTCATATACCCACATGAGGGTGGTACTCTCAGTATCTTTTAAAGTGATATAATAATATGGCTAAGTCAAAGGATCACTTTTCTTGTTAGAGGGCCTCATATCCCCACTAATGGTGACAGAATCAACTTTAGGCCTGTGGGCAATAGTAGCCACAAATTTCCCATTGGTTTTAGCTGTCCCCTTGAAGGTTGTCTTGAGCTTCACATTGTGACATGAAGGTTGCTCAAGAGGCGATTGCCAAACTTGTTATAGACAATCCGCTAAATATCTCTGAACTTAATCGCATCCTCTCCATCAACTCTGACTTTGCCACCACCTCCTTAGGTTGTCACAACTGAAACAGCTTCCCAGTGGAAGATCAATAGCTAGATCTGTGTCTTTACATGAGTCGGCCTCTCATGCTTTCTTTCTCTCTCTCTTTCCCTCTCCCTGTCTGTGATGCTTTCATATGGAATCCCAGATTGAGAGGATGGCTGTCACTTTTTTTCTGTTCTTTTTGATTATAGCTAATATAAGTAAATTCTGTGTCAGGTACAGTGCTAAGAACTTTATGGTCATTTGCTTATGTATCCTTATAGTTTTAGGAGCTATATATTAATGTGATCATCACTACCACTGTTGTTATTACTGGCCCCAGCTTAACATGAAATGAAGGCTCATGGAAGTAAGCAAGCTGCTTTCTTGAAGACATGAATACAGACCTTGTGTATTTTAGCGACAGCAAAAAACCTCAGTTAATGCCTGCTTGCCCCCCATGGATTAATCTTGTAACCACTACGTAATATTTTCTGATTCATCTCTCAGTTCCTTGTATTCAAGATGAAATATGTTTTATATATTTGTAAGTTGATTAGGCCATGGTACATTTTTTATAAATAATATTGTCATCTAGCTCTCACTTGTTCATAGAAATAAATGACTTTTTTCTTTCTTTTTTCTTTTTTTTATTTTCTTGTTAAATTTATTGGGATGACTTTGGTTGGCAAAAATTACACAGGTTCCAGGTTACACAGGTTACAATTCTACATGACAGTGTCTATGCATTGCATTGTGTGCTCACCATCCAGAGTCAGCTCTTCCCATCAATTAAAATTAAACATGTATGGATTCGTTTATCCAGCAATTTAACTCCTAAGACTTCATCCTAGAGGCTTATCACAAGAATTTTCTCTGAATGTTCAAAAAAGACTAATCAAATGAATTAAAACACATCCACACAATGGGTATATTTTATAGCCATTCAACACATAAGAATTTTCTTGTATGCAGTTATATAAGAATCTTAAATCCACACTTAGGGAAAAAAATAACAAAATTAAGGTACAGAGCAGTATATAGTATGATCTCACCTGTTTTTAACAAATGAAATAAAGGATAAATACATAGAGTTGCTTGTGCTCTTAATATTTCTGGAAAAATCACACACACACCCTCCTACACACACACACACAAACAGTTCACAGTAGTAGTCTTTAGGGTGTGGCTATAAGGCTGACTTGTTTTTAATTATCTTACCATTTAAACTATTAAAACTTTTGCCAGATGCATGGGTTTCTTTTATACTAAAAGTTTTAAAAGGCCTCTGGCCCAGTTCTCTCCCGGCACTGACCCTGCCCACATGTGTGGAATGAAAACATGTTGAAAACTGATGATGTACAACCATGGAGACTGCTATAGGTCCTCCCTCTTCTCTATATCTCTCTGTCTCTGTCTTTGTCTCTGTCTCTCTGTCAAAAACAATAAAATAAACCTTTAAATTACATAGGTTTCAGGTGTACAACTCTACAATACTTTGTCTTTGTCTTTGTCTTTGTGTTACAATATGTGTTCAACACCCAGAGTCAGCTCTCTCTCCATCACCATATAAATATTTAGCTTCCCCTCCCTCCTCTCCCACCCACCTCCCCCCTCCCCCTCAGGTAACCACAGAACTATTGACTATGTCCATGAGCTTTTGTTTCTTGGTTGCTTTCCATTTTATAACATGATTTTTTTTTTTTATGTTTACAATTTCACACTTCATCTTAAATCTCTGCTCCATCTAGAATTTATTTAGGTGTGAAAATAACATAGGAATTTTGTTTTCACTCCTCTGCTATCACCAAATGTCCAGCCTGTTACCCAAAAGTATCTATTTAATAAACCATTTTTCTCCCTCAGATTTGAAACTCTAATAATCCATTTGTTTAATGTACATTTGAGCCCGTTTATTATCATCATGTTCCATTAATTTATCAGTTTATTCTTGCTACATAACACATAGCTTTATTGTTACATCCTTATAATGCGTTCTCATTTCTGATGGTTATAGGCCCCTTTCACTTCTCTTCTTGTTCAAAATGGTTCTGGCAATTTCCTCATGCTTATTTTCCAGATGAATTTTTTAGTTATGGATTCAAGTTCTAAAGTGAAAATTTATATGAATATATTTGTTAGAATTACCTTGACTATTTAGATTAATATAATTGGTTTTTTAAACCATTTATACTTCCTTATATGAGAAGGAAGTATGTATTTTCATTTACTGAAGTTTTCTTTATGGGTAGAGTTTTACAATTTTTTTTCATCTAGGCCTTGTAAAGATCTTGTTAAGTTTATTTCTAGTAAATTTATCTTTGTTATTCCTTTTATAAATGAGATATGTTCTCACATTAAATTTGTATTAACAATTATGTTATTCAATTTTTATTAACAATTCTAACCAATTACTTTGTAAATTCTCTTCTAATAATTTGTCATTTCTCTGAGTTTTTAATGATATACTATAATCATTTTATGTGTTGATAATAATTTTCCATCTTTCCTTTTTTATGTCTTATTTTCTTCTCTTCTCTAAATGCAGTGATTAATACTTCTAGAACAATGTTAAACAATAACACAGTATTTTCCTTGCCTTGTTCTTGATTTCAATGGAAATACTTTTCTTGTTACCAAATTAGCAACTTTTTGCTTGACATGGGTTAAGGAAGTACCTATCTATCTCATATTTTATTAACCATCAAAAACATCAGGTATAGGGGAAGCTGGGATGGCTCAGTGGGTTAAGCGCTCACTTTGCAGCACCGGGGACCGAGGATCGAATCCCGGCCCCGACCCGTGTGGACCCATATGCTGAACTGGGGAGTTCCCCCAGTTCAGTTCTCTCTGTCTCTGTATCTCTCTCTCTCTCTCTGTCAAAAACAATAAAATAAATAAATAAATAAAAAACAAAAAAAAATGCACCTTCTATAATGTTAAAAAACAACAACAACAACAAAAATATTAGGTATAAATAAACTTTGACATTTATCTACTTCAGTATAAACTGAGATAACCACATGCTGAGTCTCTTTTCCTTTGATTTAAGATATTGAATAATATTAATTTAATACTTAATCTTGAATAGTTCTTTCCTTCCTGGGGAAAGAAAATTCCACTTGGTTATAATGTGGTAATGTATGAGTTCATGTGAAAGATTCTGTTTGCTAAGAGTGTAGGGTTTTTATCAATATGCAGACATTGAATATATCTGCATTTTCTTATTTTGTCCTAATTGTCTGGCTTTGGTATCAATGCTGTCGTTTTCTAGTCACCTCCACACACACAAACACACATATACTTTTTTAAGTTGATAGTGGGTGGTCTATTTTTTCCCCCAAAACAACCACCTGTCATTTTATTTATGTCTACTGTATTTCTGTTTACAAAAACAATTATGATTTTTACTTATTAATTTCCACATTTTGCCTCTTATTTTATTTTTTATTTTCTAATCTTTTTAGTTGGATAATTAACTCATTTATTATTTTCACGCTTTTTTATGTAGTAATGTGTATACAGCTATGCATTTTTCTCCAAGCATAATTATAACTCTATTACATAAGACCCAATCTATGGCATTTTCACTATTAATTTCTAGATATTCATCAGTTTTAGCTGTGCTTTTTTTTTGTCCTAGAGGTCACTCAAAGAAGAGGGTGGGATTGGAGTGGTTTCTGGTCTTGTTACTGTCCTTGAAAATCCATTACAGTTTTATTGTGATCAGAAAAAATAACCTTTCAATTTCTACTTCTGAAGAACTATAGAGGTTTTAATAATGAACAAATACATAATGAGATATGTAAGTATTGCGTGGGCAGCTGTAGAGAATGGGTTTTGCTATACTCGTGTATAGAATTAATAATACCTGCCTCATTGATTGTTATTTGGGCAATATCTCATCCCTTTTTTTTTTCTTTTACTTGATGTGTCATTCTTAATCTGAGAGTTTAATTAAAAAGCTTACCAATGTTGTTTTTATGTACTAATTTTGACATTTTCTACATTTTTTTCTTAATGCCAATGCTGTGATATTAGGAACATAAAAATCCATGCCAATGAGCTCTCCATCATTGTATCATTATAAAGTACACTTCTTTGTCTTATTTAGTTATTTTTCCTCTGAATTTAATTTATGCTTTCCACTCAATCCCTATTTTATTTTTACTTGAATAGTATGTCTTTTTTAATTTTATTTATTAATTTTATTTATTTATTTTAGAAAAGGTGAGGGAGAGAGAGACAAAGAGAAAGGGGGAGGGCCCAGAGCAGTCTCCATAGTTGTACATCAATAGGTGTGACATGGTTTTATTCCACACAGGTGGATGTGGGGCCACATGGGACGGGAACCAAACTGAAGGCCTCCCACGTGGGAGGTGGGAAACTTCACTACCAATCCACCCCAGTGAACACCAGTTGTACCGCAGTTTAACATATGGGTTTGCAGGGCTGAGAGCCTGGAATCGATCTCCAACCTTCACAACTGCGAAGCAAGTGCTCAACCTCTGAGCTATCTTAGCATCCCTGTGAATAGTATGTGTTTATTCAGTGTTTTGCAGTCTTTCTAAGGCATTTGTTTCAACAGCTTCTAACTTCATGCTGTTTTCTGAATCGATACAACAATATTTGAAAACAATTTGTGAATTTATCTCATTGTAATAAAATAAGATGTCTCAGGTTTTGTTTTATTTCTCTCATTTTATTTTATGTTAACGTTTTACTTTTGTGTTTATTAGATTTTTTGTTTTGCTTTTGTATATGTGCTTCCTTGATTAATTTTGTATTTCTGAATTGTCTTCTGATAAGTAGAAAAGTTTTTTGACAGTTAAAAATAACACCCTTTTTGTTATATTTCTAGTTAGAAATAATATATCTAAACATGTTTTTCTTAATTTAACAAATATAAGTAATACTTCTAGAATCCTCCCACCACAATGAAAATGTAAGAATTAGCACAAGGGGCATCGGGAGGGCTCAGCAGGTTGAGCGCTTGCTCTGCAGCTCTGGGGACCAGGGCTCAAGTCCCAGCCCCAGCCCATGTGGACCTGTGTGCTGACCTGAGGTGTGCTTCTTGTGTGGGAGGCCCCCAATTTGCTTCTTGCTCCACTGGTTTGGGCTCCTGGCTAGGGGAGGGTGTGCTTCCCCTACGGGGAGCCCAGGGCCCAGCTCCCGCCCTGCTGGGCTCCCATGTGGAAAACCTGATGACCTACAACTATGGAGACTGCTCTGGGCCCTCCCCCTTCTCTCTGTCTCTCTCTGTCTCTGTCAACAACAATAAAATAAAATTTTTTTTTAAATGACCATAAGTTGGGGAAGCCGGGATGGCTCAGTGGGTTAAGTGCTCACTTTGCAGCCCCAGGGACCGAGGATCAAATCCCAGCCCCGGCCCTTGTGGACCCTCATGCTGAACTGGGGAGTTCCCCCAGTTCAGTTCTCACCAGGGTGAGACCCCGGCCCAGTTCCTGCCCTGCGCCGCCCCGCATCCACCTGTGGAATGAAACTATGTGGAAAAACCAATGATGTGCAACTATGGAGACTGCTCTGGGCCCTCCCCCTTATCTCTGTCTCTCTGTCTCTCTGTCTCTCTGTCTCTCTCTCTCTCTCTCTGTCAAAAACAATAAAAATAAATCTTAAATAAAATAAATGGCCATAAGCGTATACACAGAGACATACACATTTCCT
>PVKE010042890.1:0-13575 GCA_004027555.1 Craseonycteris thonglongyai
CTTGACATTTCCTCCCCATAAGCATTACAAAGGGGGTACTGGAATGTTTATGCTTGACCTGGGTGTGACCAGATCTGGGAGATAAGCCGCCCCTATGACTTCAGATGTTTATAGGAAACAGTCTGTTCCCCATTGATTTGTATTGTATCAGCATATTCCTCCCTGAGAAAGCTTTCTGGTGATGGTTATCAACGAGTATTGTCTAGTTAATCTTTTACTTAACTGCACTGAAAGGTGCGCGTGGTCATGTACTATAAAAGAAGCTGTAAAAATAAACTCGAGGCTGCAGATGGCAACTGTTTCTGACAGTCCTCCCAATCCCATTTTCAGTGTCTTGGTCTTTGTTTTCTCAATCCTCATGCCCAGCTCTGGGACCATTCGACTCTGACGGCTGGCTCTGTCATCTCTCTTCCTCCCCAGAAGAAATGTCTTCTGAGATTTCTTTCCGTTGCTGCTGGTTGAGGTGCTGAAGCTCTTCCATTGTCAGCTCAGTCCTGTGATTGTCCACTAACTCGTTCACATCCTCTTCGCTGATTTCCAAACCCATAGACTGGCCCAGAGATACCATGTCAGGAACAACAGATGGTTCTTCAAAACCTTCTACACCCCTTGTAACAACATATTCAGGCCAGAGGTTTTTCCAGGCAGAGTTCATTGTCTTCAAAGACCCTCCTCTCCATGCTTTCTCGATTATTCCTAGGCAATGGAGGATATTGTAGTGATCCTTCTAGAACTTCAAAGGGTCAATTGTATTTCAGTTGTAATTTCAAAACATCTTTGGAACATAGCCTTGGTGTACAATTTTTGAAGTTTGAGATCACCTGCTGGTCCATGAGCTGGATAAGAGGAGTGGTGTTGGGGGGCAACTATTTTATCTTGATGAAGCTATACCCTTCACCAAATCTTCTAAGCCTAGAGGATGCGTAGAGGCATTGTCCAGAGTGTCAGGAGTGATTCCAGTGCCCACCAACTGCTGGGATCAGGTGGCAAGAATAAGAAAACATGTCTGAGAAATTCCCTCACCTTGTATGGCCCCAGGGGATGGCTGGTTAGTCAATGATGGGTAAGATTCCTCAGGGAGGAACAACCTAAGACAGGCACAGTTGTATAGAGGCCTCAGGAGAAAACATGGGGAGCAATAGAGATGAGGCACAGATCCTCATCCCCCCAACTCTTCTACAGGAATTTCTCTTCTCTTGCCCTTTTTCCCAGGGAGGTACGGAGAGGTACTGGAATGTTTCTGTTTGGCTGGAGCATGATTAACTCTGGGGCCTTGGAGATAAGCAGAGCTCCACTGATTCCAAGGACTTAGGTTTGATGTGGTTTCGCATTAATCTTCAGTGTGCCAGCGTGTTCTTTTCCCAGGAATGCTCTGACCATTCAGTCACTCAATTATTGCTGTTTTGCAGTAAAGTAAACAAGTGCTCTATAGACGTGATATCTCTGCTTAGTCCTGAGAAAAATAGTCTCTGCTTTGTGTCAAGTTAATTTTTACTTTGCAGCCATGTAGCTGTCCACGTAATCATTTACTACATAAGATGCTGTAAAAATAAACTCCGGGCTGGAGATCGCAAAGACTTTCTGACAGTCCTCCCAATCCCATTTTCTGTGTCTTGGTCTTTGTTTTTCTCAATCCTCACGCCCAGCTCCAGGACCATTCGACTTTGATGGCAGGCTCTGTCACCAGAGCAGGAAGAGCCTTCATTGGAAGATTTTTCTTCTGCAGACAGTCCTTTACTTCTGGAGCAAACTCTTCGTGTATCCATTCAATGAAGAATTAATTGCCTGGTAATCCATGCTTTGACATTTGATCTCCACATAATATTTATTTGCTCTTAATGATGTTGTACTTCTTAAAAACGTGTGGGTTTTCTGAATGGTACAATAGGAGAGCCTTGATTTTGCAGTCCCCACTAGCATTTCCACACAGCACGAGAGTCAGATGGTCTTTCATTGGCTTGTGTCCTGGTGCAGTTCTTTCTTCTTTTGTGATGTGTGTCCTGCTGGGCATCTTTTCCCAAAAGAGTCCAATTTCATCACAATTAAAAACTTGGTTTGGAACATACCCCTGACTTATCACAAATTCCTTGAACTCTTTCACAAACTTTTTGGCTGCTGCCGAGTTGGAACTTGCAGCCTCTCTGTGCGTGACAACACTATGAATCCCAGTCCTTTTTTTAAAGTTTTCAAACCACCCTCTACTGGCTTTAAAGTTCACGTTTTGATCACTAGTACCAGGCACGCTATTCTGATCATTGTATAGAACTTTGGCTTTTCCGCAAATGATTGTTTCAGTTATCATATCACCAGCTAGCTGTTTTTTGGGAGATTTTTTTTTTTAACTGAATTGGGGGCCTCACCACATTCGGAAGCACACCCCAGTTCAGCATGTGGGTCCACCTGGGCCGGAGCCAGGATTCGATCCTCGGTCCTCGGGGCTTTAAAGCGAGCACTTAACCCGCTGAGCCATCCCAGCTTTCCCAACTAGCTGTTTTTTATTAATCCAAACTAAAAGGAGTTTTTTCATTTCTTCCATACTTTTCATTCTTCTAGAGCTTAGTGTTGTAACTCCTTTCACCACATCAGCTCCTTTGATAGCTTTTTTATTTTTCAAAATAGTAGAAACAGTCGATTTCAGTATTCCAAACATAACAAAATCAGTCACACGTTTACTGCTTTCATGCTTAGCAATAAGATCTTTCTTAACCTCAATTGTAGCTCTAACAGCTTTCTTCTTACTCTTATTATTCTCATTACACTTTTTATTTTCCATGGCAAATCACTACTTTTTGTTATATATATATATATTTATATATATATATATATATATAAATAAATAATAACACAAAATTGGCACACAGTTAGCAACAAAAATCACTCAAGATACAGCTTCAGACAATGACTTAAGTAGCAAAGCATAGGGGTGGCCAGAAACGTACTCATAAACCAAAGAATATAAGCAAGGTAAACTATAGCAATGGCTTGGTCGTACATTATGATGGGGTAAGGAGTGCTGTCTATACAATCTGTGTTTGACCAATTTCCCTGCACTGCTCTCAAAGTATACCTCACATGAACAATGACTGGGCATTCAGATAAAGCTATGGGCCATACATTCGATACGTCCCATGTGAACGTGTTGGTGTTTGGATTCCAAAGCAGTGTTCAAATTCTGAGGCAAAATTGGATTGATTTTTTGGTTCAGATTCCAAGTTGTTTGAGTTTTGGGGCGTTCGGATTCCAAGATATCACTGTATTCATATTTTTTATCTTTTTTTTTTAATTGTCTTAAAGAAGTCCCACTGAGATTCCTTGTGATACTGATATTGTGGTGGACTTATTTAGTTTTTTCTTGTCTGGACAACTCTTTATTTGTCCTTCAATTCTTAATACTAGCTTTTCTTGGTAGAATAATCTTGGTTGCATGTCCTTGCTTTTTATCACTTTTAATATTTCATGACAATCCCTTCTGGTCAGCACAATTTCTTTTGAAAAGTCAGCTGACAGTCTTATGGGAGCTCCCATGTAGGTAACTAACTGCTTTTTTCTTGCTGCCTTTAAGATTCCTTCTTTGTCTTTAACTTTTGGGATTTAAATTATAATGTGTCTTGGTGGGGGCTCTTTGGGACTCTCTATACCTCCTGGGCTTGTATATCTATTTCCTTCTTCAATTAGAAAAGCTTTCGGTGATTATTTCCTCAGATAGGTTTCCAATTTCTTGCTCTTATTCTTCTGCTATCCCTATGAACACTGGTGAGCTTGATGTTGTCCCAGAGGCCACTTAAATTATCCTCATTTTTGCATTTTTCTTTTTTTTTTTTTTGCTGTTCTGCTTAGTGTTTCCTGCTACCTTATATTCACTGATTCAGTCCTCTACTTCATCTAATCTATTGTTGATTCTCTCTAATGTATTCTTCATTTTAATTATTGTATTCATTTCTGTCTGGTTCTTTATGTTTTCTATCTCTATTTTTGTTTTTTATATCTTTGTTGAAGTTCTTCCTGAGATCATTGTGCATCTCAGGAAGTGTTTGGAACTGTGTGTTCAGTAGATTGCTTTTCTCTAATTTTGTTTAGTTCTGTCTCTGGAACTTTGTTAATTTTACTTGGGACATGTTTCTTTGTCTCTCCATTTTTGGCTGCCTCATTGTGTTTGTTTCTATGTACTAGGTAGGACTGCTATGCTTCTCAGTCATAGTGGAGTGACCTTATGTAGTAGGTGTCCTGCGGGGCATGAGTGGTACAATCTTTCTGGTCAAGAGAGCCAGATGCTCCAGGTTTGTCCCTTGTGTGTGTTATGTGTACTCTTTTGTTATAGTTGCAAGTCAATGGGAGGGATCAACCCTTAAACTGATTGGTTTTAAGAACTGGCAGTGACTACAGAGGAGTTATGGTACAAGGACTGACCCCAAGGAGCAGGGTTTGCTTTACCAGGGCTCTGGTTCCTGTTCAGTTTTCCCTTTGCGTGTGTACTCCTTGGGACTGCTGGTGATGCTTTGGCTTGGTGTGCCAAACCTGGGGCCTACTGGGCAGAGACTACCTGCAGGACCAGTTCACCCACAGCCTGTGCTCTGTCCAGGGTCACATGGCATGACCCACAATGCAATCCATAGATGGCCATCACCCATGCTGAACTTAGAAATGTCTCAAGAGGCCAAGTCTGGAACCAAAACTGCCACTATTGCCAGGCTTAGGGCTGTTCCACCAGAGGTAAGGGACATGCCGAAGCCAGATGCTGCTTATTTGGGTTTTGTTAACCTTTGAGTGATTTTAGGAAAGCTCAAGGCATGACCTAAGACAGGCCATTTGTAATGGAAAAGCCAGTGGAAGCAGCTTAGGTATGCCCAAATGTGAGGTGGGGTGAGGTCTCAGAATTACCAGAGTGGAGGAGGGAACTATGTCAGCGAGGTTGATGAAGACTCAGATATGGCAGCGACTGCCTGCACCTACACTTAAGGAGGCAGGGAGAGTTTAAGAAAGAAGCAATGGCTTCTTCCAGCCCCTCTGCCTGAGAGAAAGCTGCTTCGCCAGCCCTCACCCTGAAGCCAGACAATTCAGTTTTTTTCTCTTATGTCCCTTGTGCCTTTCAAGCTTGCTGTGTCAGTGCTGGAGCTCAGAGCGAGTGAGTTTGTCATCAAATAAGTCTTTGTGTGGGCCCTTTAAGTAGAGCTAACCCTGTATAGTACTTAATGAGGGCCCACACACAGACTTACTCGCTGACAAACTACCCTCCAGCTACCCTCAAGCTACCCTCCTCTCTCAGACACAATCTCCTCTGGTTTCCACAGCCAGAAGTTGTAGAGACTTCTCTCCCTGGCACTGGAAACTTGGTCTGGAGATCAGGGTGTGGGGATGAGACCCCTTGCTCCTCTGGGATGACCTCCACAGCCACAAGATCCCTCCCAATTTTATGGTCACATGCGGGTACGGGACCAGCTTGTTCTGTGTCTCTGCCCCTCCTACCAGTCTCCAGGTGGCATCTTCTATGTATCTTTAGTTGTACTGATTTGGTTTAGGTGGACTTCAGGGATTCTCAGTGATGGTTGTTCTGTAGTTAGTTATAATTTTGTTGTGGTCCTGCAAGGAATTAAGCACAACATTTACCTACTCTGTTCTCTTGACCAGAAATCACACAGAAGATTTTAACCCAAAGGAGAACTTCACTGTGACCAACATCATTGTTTTAAGAGCAATATATTAAGGACATGGGCTTGTACATGCAGGTCCAATATAACCTATCTGATATTATCTAACCTTGTACAGTACTTCAATCATTCTAGTGGGGAAAGGCATGCCCTCCAGGCAACGGTCAACCACATAGTGGACTTCCTTCCCTACCTTTTCATACCATTTTTACAACTCACCCTTCTTGAGAATCACTACCATGGTGAGGTTGTCACAACTGGAGAATTACTAGTTCACAATCCATTCTTGAATAAATTCCCACTTTTATAATTATGACTAGTTTATGTTTAATTTTATACTTACTAATGAATGTAATAAATATCCACATTAAAATCAGAAGTAAGACAAGATTGCTTTATCTTCAACACTACTTAGTATATTTCTGGGAGTTCTCAAGTGCGGAAGTCCAGCTCCAGCAGGTCCAGGGGTCCCCAAAGGTGTGGACGGTGTCGGCAGGGGGAGAAAGAAAACAGAGGCAGCTTCTTACGTAGCATGCATAATCAATAATCCAATTTCGTTTATTTTTCTTTTCTACACTGTATTTATACCCCAAGATTACATAAGCCCCTTTTTTGTGGTTACAATTTAATATCCTGATTCCATCATAAGCGCCTTCATTTACGGTTACATTTCAATATCCTGGTTTTGACTATGATCTATTCTTTTAGTTTCTAATGTCTATTGCCAACTTCCTTAACATATTGTCTTAAACTTATTCTATTACCTTATGTCCTAACTAAAAGTTAGTCTATTATTATTTTCTAGAATTCTGTTAATCATTCTCTACAAAATTCTGTGTCCTGTACTATTATTGTTTCACTATATAATCATAAATCTTATAGTTCTTAAACTCAATCAAGATTCAAGCAGAGGGTAGGTAGCCACTATGTCTATATTTTAACCCTGTAGTTGTATGCCTGTCTGGCGCCTTTTCTACTCTTGAGATCTATATTTTTCATAGCTGTCTCTATGGTAAGACACCTGATTGCACCACCTGTGATGGCAAGGTCTGAGCTGTCTCTGAGTTGCCCTCTTGACCTTGGGCCTGGGAGTAGTCTGAGAAAACCTATATCCTTTGATGTTTCTTCCTTTAGGTGGCTCCCAATAATATAAATGTTTCCTATAATGATATTTCTTAAGGGAGTTTCTGTATAAGTAATTTTCATCTTAATCCTTCCCCCATGGAGCAAGGCCTCATGGTCATATTAACATTTTTTCAAATACTTCTATCCTTTCTAGTCTCACTCAGTCCCCCAGAATAATTTCCCAAAGTCATTCCCAAATCTTGAGAGGCATCCTTCTTAAGAACACAGAGGGTAAAATGGAAATATACATAGAAAGAGAGATATGTCATATGGACCCAATCCAGATGAACACATGCAGTGCAAGTGTTTTTGCCCTGAAGTGACTATGTCAAGCAGCAGGGATGGAACGGCTCCCAGCACTCAAGCAGGGTTTCTTAAACTCAGCACTATTGACATTTTGAGCTAGATGACTTTGTTGTGGGGAGTTATCCTATGTGTTGTAAAATGTCTAGCAGCATACATGGCCTATTCCTACTATATAGTATCTTTTCCAGTTGTGATAATAAAATCTATTTCCAGACATTGCCAAATGTTGCCTGAGAGACAAAATGACCCTACTTGAGAACCACTGTTCTATTAGGTTGGTGAAAACATAATTATGGTTTTTGCCTTGTTGGAATTTGCTGTTTGATATTAGAATACATCCTTAAATAAATGTGGTTGTTATACATCATTTTATAGTGCATTTCTGGCTGTTTATTTTATATTTATTTTAGACTATGAAAATAATGTTATACAAAAAGCAAATTCAAGCAATTTTCTCATTTGAGTTCAAAATGGGTTGTAAAGCAGCAGAGACAACTTCCAACATGAGCAATGCATTTGGCCCAGAAACTGTGAACAAACATACAGTGCAGTGGTGCTCGCTTTGCAAAGGAGATGAGAGCCTTGAAGATGGTAAGCACAGTGGCCAGTCATTGGAAGTTGACAATGACTAATTAAGAGCCATCTTTGAAGTGGATTCTCTTACAACTACACAAGAAGTCGCCCAAGAACTCAACATCAGCCATTCCATGGTTGTTCAGCATTTGAAGCAAATTAGAAAGATATAAAAGCTCAATAAGAGTGGGTGCCTTATGAGCTGACCAAAAACCCTAAAAATTGTTGTTTTGAAGTATCTTCTCTTATTCTATGTAACAACAATGAACCATTTCTCAATTGGATTGTGACATGCAAAGAAAAGTGGATTTTATATGACAACTGGCAATGACCAGCTTCGTGGTTGGACCAAAAAAGAAGCTCCAAAGCACTTGCCAAATTTACATTTGCACCCAAAAAAGGTCATAGTCACTGTTTGGTGGTCTGCTGCCAGTCTGATTCACTTTAGAGGTTCTGAATCCTGGTGAAACCATTCCATCTGAGAAGTACGCTCAGCAAATCAATGAGATGCACTGAAAACTGCAACACCTGCAGCCAGCACCTATCAAAAGAAAGGATCCAATTATTCTCCATGACAATGCCCCACCACAAAACCAATGCATTAAAATTGAACAAATGAACAAAATGGGCTACAACATTTTGCTTCACCAACCACTTTCTTAATCATTTCTACAAGTTTTTGCAGGGAAAATCCTTCCACAACCAGCAGGATACAGAAAATGCTTTCTAAGCAAGGACTTGTATGCTATAGAAATACACAAACTTATTTCTCATTGGAAAAAATGTGTTTATTATAATGGTTCCTATTTTGATTAATAAAGATGTGTTTAAATCTAGTTATAATTTAAAATTCATGGTCCAAAGCCACAATTACTTTTGCACCAACCTAATAGAAAATGCAGTAGAAAAGCCAAAGGAAAAGAAAATATATTTGTTTGAAAAAGGCTTATTTAATGTGATACTATAATTAGAATAATTTAACTTCCAAGAAAGTTTAATAATGTTGCTGGATATAGGATAGATATCCACAAATAAACCTTTTTTTAATATATTTTTATTTATTTTTATTTTTGACACAGAGAGAGAGAGATACAGAGACAGAGAGAGAACTGAAGTGGGGGAACTCCAAGTTCAGGATATGGGTCCACACAGGCTGGGGCCAGGATTCGATCCCTGGTCCCCGGCGCTGCAAAGTGAGCGCTTAACCCACTGAGCCATCCCGGCTTCCCCAAGAACCTTTTTTTAATAAACACAAACAACACTTTGAAAACAATATCTTGTTTATAATATCCACAAATAAATAAAATATCTAGATGGGGAAGCTGGGATGGCTCAAAAGGTTGAACACTTCTCTTGCAGCCCCGGAGTCTAAGGATTGAATCTTGGCCCCAGTTCACACAGACCCATATGCTGAACTGGAATGTACTTCCCATGAGGCAGGCCCCTAGTTCAGTTCTCATTGGGTTCAGTTTCCCATGCAGAAGGCTCCCAGTCCTAGCTCCTGCCCTGCACAGCCCATGCCTACCTGTGGAATGAAACTATGTCAAAAACTAATGACAGGGGAAGCCGGGATGGCTCAATGGGTTAATCACTCACTCTGCAGCCCCGGGGACCAAGGATCGAATCCCGGCCCCGGCCCGTGAGGACCCATATGCTGAACTGGCGTGTGCCCCCAGTTCAGTTCTCACTAGGGTGAGACCCCGGCCCAGTTCCTGCCCTGTGCAGCCCCGCGCCCACCTGTGGAATGAAACTATGTGGAAAAACCAATGATGTGTAACTATGGAGACTGTTCTGGGCCCTCCTCCTTCTCTCTGTCTCTGTATCTCTCTCTCTCTCTCTCTCTCTCTCTCTCTCTGTCAAAAACAATAAAAATAAATCTTAAAAATATAAGAACTAATTACATACAACTATGGAGACTGCTCTGGGCCATCCCCCTTCTCTCTGTCTCTTTCTCTCTCTCTGTCAAAAACAATAAAAATAAATCTTAAATAAATAAAAAATATCAAGGAATAATTCTAACAAAATTAGCTTGGAATCTATACAGAAGAAAGTAAAAATGCTTTCTGAAAGAGATAAAAGCTTTGAATCATGGAAAAGGGAGAGGAAGACTAAATAGGAAAACTGTGACACCTCTCAAATCAATGTATAGTCTAAAGCAATTTTGGTTATAATCCCAATAGGATTTTGAGGGCTTGGACTATTTAGTACTGAAGGATAAGCTTCAATCCTGGGAAAAACATGAGAACATACACAGAACTTATTTAACACCATTAGTCATTGGGAAATACAAACCCAAACCACAATGAGATACCTCACTACAAATTCATTAGAGTGGCTAAAATTAAAATAACTCTTAGCACCATATGTTGGGCAGGTGGTGAAAGAACTAAATCTCTCCTTCATTGTTGGTGAGAATGTAAAGTGATATAACTTTTAGAAGAGATATGACATCTTCTTGTAAAACTCAGCATATATCTACTTCATGAACTTTGGGAGGAGACAATTCAGCCTGTAAACAATTATTAGTTAAATAAAACTGGGTGGAGGAAAGAGGAAGAAGTTACAAGCCATTTCAATCCAATACTCATAGTAGAAATCAATAGATACTGTGAAGAAAGAGGGTTCTGGGGATATTGTTTAAAAGTCTAACTATAAGGAGAGTCATCAGAGTGAAATGGTGACTATAATCTTTTAAATAGCATCCATAGTGAAAGTTTATATAATGTTCAAATTTACATTGTATTTTGTAAGCTTTATGTTAGTCCTAGTTCTATTGTTAAATGTATTCAGTGTTCACCCTAGATCTTTTGCTGAAGTTTCCCTTATCTTTTGACTGGGTAAATTTTTTCTGCAAGAGGCTTCAGTAAGGTCTCACTGTGAATAGTATTCTAAGTCTTTGAATTTGTAGAAATTCTTATCTATAACTTTGACACTGGAAGGACAACTTGAATGAATTTAAAATACTTGGCTCAGACTTTCTTTCCTTAAGTATCTGGTAGGTACTGTTCTATTTCTGTTAGCATTCTGTTGGCTTTCTCTCCCTTAAAAATGATATCATATTTTTGTCTAGATGCCAAACATTTGCTAGTAGTGTTAACAGGATACATTTGGTATATGTAGGATATGGATTAGAATATGTCTTTGTATTGATCATTCTAGAACAGTTTTCTCATATCTTGGATGACTTTTAATGTAAAATTCAAGTATTATTTCAGAACATTTTTTAGTGTTTGCTTTACTGTATTCTTCTAGTTTTCCTCCAGTTGTAAGAACTTTAGTTATTCATATTTTCAATTATTTTTGCCTATTTTTTCTACTTTTTACATTCTTTCTCTCTATATAGAATCTTCACTTATTCCTCTTTCTTTCTTTTTTTCACTTCTTTTATGTGTACTCTTTATGTCCTGCTGTAATTTCCATGGTATCTATTTCCCTTTATGCTCCTTGTAACTTAGCCTTTATTTACAAAATTTATTTATGATTTGTTTTATTACAAAATAGTTGTCTCTTCTATTTTTTTCCTAAATTTTACTAGTCATCATATCACATCTTCCTATTGATTGACCATCACCTTGGCTTTGTTGGCCATGTCTACTTTAAATTTTTTTTTTTGACAGATAGAGAGAGACTGAGACAGGGACAGAGAGAAGAGGGAGGGCCCAGAGCAGTCTTCATAGTTGTATGTCATCAGTTTTCGACATGGTTTTGTTCCACACAAGTGGGCAGGGGCCATACAGGATAGGAACTGGGCTGGGGGCCTCCCGCATGGGAGACACAATACCTCAAGCCAGGGTCTGAACCGGGGAGGTAAGAATCAAACTGGGGTGTGCTTCCCATGCAGGAAGCCCCAGTTCAGCACATGGGTCTGTATGGGCCTGGGCTGAGATTCAATCCTCAGTTCCTGGGGCTGGAAAGTGAGCGCTTAACACACTGAGCCATCTCAGCTTCCCCTACCCTAAATTCTTATATTTATTATTTTATTGTCTTCCTTCCTGGCTGCAAATACATCATTATTTTATTCTCTTTTATTCATATGGAATGTTGTGTTGCAGTTTTCCTCTGCTTTCTGTACCTATTTTCAGATCTTTTTTTGCCCTTTTGTTTTCATAAAGTAGCTTTCTTTGGATGTTGTAGTTGCACAGTTACTTTGCTAATAATAATAAAGTGAATTGGATTTTTCTCAATTAAAAAGAGGATTTTTTTTAAGTGAAGGAATCAGTAAGTTTCCCAGTTTCTCAGCTCAAAAGCTCCCTCCTCTACTGTTATAATAAATGCCATTTCTGGTACCAAACTTTACCCAAATTTCAGATCTTAACTTGGTTTATAAGGGCTCCAATTATCAATTTCAAACTTTTCTGTTATCTTTAGCACCTCTGATGCAGCAGCCACCTTCACCAAGAGATCCTGCTCCTAATTTCCAACTCCTCTCTCTTTTACAAGTGCTATTTTCTTGAATCTGCCACCTCCATGTGACTTCTCACCAAACACATTCTAAACCCATCTCCCAACTCTTCATTTGTACTTGCCCTCTTTGACCACAGCGGTTCTCACTGATAAAGGGAACTGTTGACTTCTATCTGCCACTTCTTTGTGGTTTTTTTAAAATTTATTTTATTGATTTTGAGAGATACAGAGAGAAGGGGGAGGGCCCAGAGCAGTCTCCATAGTTGTACATTATCGGTTTTCAACATGGTTTCTTTCCATACAGGTGGATGCGGGGCTGTGCACGGTGGGAACTGGGCTGGGCGCCTCCTGCATGGGAGGCATGTTTCCTCAAGCCAGGGACCAAACTGGGTCATGAGAAATGAACTGGGGGCCTCCTGCATGGGAAGGACACCCCAATTCATCATATGGGTCAGCATGGGCCGGGGTCAGGATTTGATCCTCAGTTCCCAGGCCCTCAAAGGGAGCACTTAACTCACTGAGCCACCCCTGCTTTCCCGATATCTGCCACTTCTAAGACTCTTTTGCACTGTTCTTCTCAGAAATACCTGCAGCACTGTTGTGGCTTCCTGAGCTAACAAACTGTTGACTTCAGATGCCCCCAAAAGTTATCAGTCAGGCTACCCAAAGAAATAGAGGAGAAAAGAGAGAACCCAGTACTAATAAATATCATAAAACTCTCACACTAAAATGTTTACTTCCAAAATAAAGCAATCCATCTTCAGCGCAAAACCTCTATCCTTTGTCTGCTAAGGAGGGTTCAAAATTATTATTAGGACTGGACTGGCAGAAGGCCCTTCTGGAACCATTAGGTACACAAATGCAAAAAGACAAGGCTCCATAAAGAATCATAGAGACAAACTAAATTAGAGGAAGCAAGTTGTTTTCATGATGGCAGAAAGGAGAGATATTGCATTAGAAAAAAATCAAAATCACTTAGACTGAATTGCTATCCTGGTCCATTCTCACCTACAGGAAACTTGCAAATAGATGATACCACAATACCCTACTCAAACAACAATGAGAAATGAAAGAGAAGGATAGAGGGAGAGAAGAACTATCATAGCATTTATATAAATGCTATTGGAGAAAAAGGAGGGGAAATAAAGTACAGTTTATTAACATATGATAAATACTTTGAAATGGAACAGTTAAAAACTATGAACATTTTAATTTTAGCAATTCTAGTGGGTGTATAGTTTTAATTTACATTTCCCTGATCATTGTGTAAAGCAGATGTTTAAAACTGTTAAAAAAGAATACTAAGGGGAAGCCTGGATGGCTCAGCAGGTTAAGAACTTGTTTTGCAAAGAGGCAACCAACCAACTGGGAGAAAATATTTGCAAACAATGCCTCTGATAAGGGGCTAATATCAAAAATATACAAAGAACTTGTACAACTCAACAAGAAAAAAACAAGCAATCCAATTAAAAAATGGGCAGATGACCTTAACAGACACTTCTCTCGTGAAGACATACATATG
>PVKE010042891.1:0-13570 GCA_004027555.1 Craseonycteris thonglongyai
GGAAAAACGAATGATGTGCAACTATGGAGACTGTTCTGGGCCCTCCCCCTTCTCTCTGTCTCTGTATCTCTCTCTCTGTCAAAAACAATAAAAATAAATCTTTAAAAAGAAGTGATGCTACATATCAGTTCAGTTCAGCAAACATTTAGTGAGTACCTGGACCTGTTCTTGGGACTGCTGTTACAAAGATAAGCCATCGTAGTCCTTGCCACAGTCAGGCATTCTCTTGTAAGCCTTCTTCTAACCAGTACTTCCTGTCAGAACTGTCAACTATATTCCTGCTACAGGTATTCCTAACTCAGAAGTCTCTATGGCTGCCCTATAGGAGAGCATGTGACTGACCTAAAGACACAGTGGTTTGAGAATATGTCTGCTTTTTGCATAATAATAAATGACAACCTTCATTAATTAATGGTAGCTAGGTTTTTGTCACATTTCAGATATCCAGTCTTTTAACTTAATTCACCTCCGGGAAGGTGGGGCAAGTGATCTGATTGAAAATTTTGGAAAAATGATGAGTGCTCTGTTCACCCCTTCTATCTTTCTGGAGGAATTGTTGCTGGGGGCTGGATATTTTTGCTTCTTCAGACACTGTGCTCCTAGTGAGGTGGAGGGGCTGCAGGGATGGGCAGCGATGTCTGTCTCATTCTGGTCTTCAGTTTAGCGATCAACTTGGCCAACAGGCTTCAACCATGGCCTTCAACATAGCCTCTCTCAGTCTGCAGGGTGGAAAGGGAAAATTTTTATTGGAAAAACCACAGCCATTTACTCAGAGACTAACTCTATTCTCCTAAACTACAGGCAACTGATGAGTGAGTATCTGAAGCATTATGACTTAGGAGAACATTTAGAATTTGTTATATATATTTAGTAGATAGATAGATATAGAGATAGAGATAGAGATGTAGATATGTAGATGTGTGTGTGTATATATATATATATATATATATATATATATATATATATATATAAAATCTCAGGAAGTATATATAATATATATGAACACACACATGTATACAGATGTATATGCATATATAGACACTCCTAAAGAACAGTAGTCAAACACTTCTTTTCTTTCTAATAATTGCTTAGGATCACTTGCTATACTCTAATCACACTTTGTTATCATTTTGGAAATACAGACCTTAAATTATTGGGGATATCAGTTATAGAAAATATGTCTCTTAAAAGTAATAACTTCCTTTTTGTCACATATATTTGACATTTGACTCTCATGTTCCAACTGTCCCAAAAAGATAAACCTATCTCTAGAGCTAGTCAACTTTCGGCCTCAGTGCTTGTATTTAAATTTTGGTATTAATATTGTAACTATGTTATAAAGCTCATAACTCATAGCTTTTTGGTATAGTCATATAGAATGAAGAACAGTATCATAATTGCATAAGGGATCATTAAGTCAGCTGGCTCAGGGGCTGAAACCTATACGAATGAGCTAGATTACACTTTCTGTGGCAACTGAAGGTATGCTGTAAGACCAAGGGGACATGGTATTTTATCCTGCTTGCCTCACACTTGTGTGACTCCAGTGAGGTGCCTGCTTTTAGCAGGGACTTACAAAATATATTTCAGTGCAAAGTATCCATGTAGCTGCATTCCAAATATACTGAAAATTGACCCCTTTTATAAAACTGTAAAGGCCAGTGAGCAACATTCAATTCATCACTGATTTATTTATTTATTTATTTATTTATTTAATTTTATTTTAACATTTATTTTTATTGTTTTTGACATAGTGAGACAGACAGACAGAGAGAGAGAGAGAGAGAGAGAGAGAGTGAGAGAGAGAGAGAGAGAGAAAGAAGGGGAGGGTCCAAAACAGTCTCCATAGCTACATATTATTGGCTTTTCCACATAGTTTCATTCCACAGGTGGGTACAGGGCTGCACAGGGCAAGAACTGGGCTGTGGTCTCACCCCAGTGAGAACCAAAGTGGGGGCACTCCCCAGCTCAGCATATGGGTCCGCATGGGCCTGAGCCACGATTCGATCCTTGGTCCCGGGGGCTGCAAAGCGAGTGCGCAACACACTGAGCCATCCCAGCTTCCCCATGATTTATTTATATGGGAGTTATTACCTATAACATCTGTAGTCCCAAAACAAATTGATTTAATTTGCCCTAATTTTCTGGTAATCATATACATCGAAATGAAAAGGATATAGTACATTTTTTTTTTTTTACCTGAAAAGGAAAAGAACCATCTAGCTCCTCCATTTAAATTTAATGTATTTTACCTATGGCAGCCTTTGAGAGTAGCTTTTTAAAGAATTGAAAATGTGAAGGTAACTTTATTTGGCATCATTCTCTGAGAAAATAGAATTCTAGCATTTTTGCCTCAGAGTTTGTTTACTAGACAACGAAATACAAAAACTGAACAAAGATAAAGCCCTATGTGCAGTGAGGCTATTTGGAAATAAAGGTGTTTAATTATTGGGGAAAAAAACAATCATCTAATTCTCCTCTTTTCTCTGCAAATACAAGTTTGTTCCCTCTGGTATAATTTTTTTTTCCTATCTGGTGCAGACTTAAATGGTACCAGATGTTAGCTATCCAGTGATATTTTTGCTCATTTGTTAGCTGGAAAGTCAACTTTCTCTATTTTCCATTTCATGACAATTCTTCATTTCTGTCTAAAATAAAAATGAAGCAGAATTTAGGAAATTGTTGACTACAGCAAATCATGAATTACTGTTAATATGCTCTATACCAATTAGTAAAGAAACAGTCTAAACAGTACACTACAATTATATTCAATTTGATTCCCAACCTAGTAATATAAAAATTTCAAGGATTTCCAGAATTAATAACTTTATCTAAAGAAAAAATGTGTGTATTTGTATGTGTATATACATACATATTCACACATATATCTTTTTAAATTTTTATTAAATTTATTGGGATGCCATTGGTTAGTAAAATTATATAGGTTTCAAGTGTACAATTCTATGATACATCATCCATGTGTTGCATTGTGTGCTCACTACCCAGAGTAAGTTCTCCTTCCATCACCATGTATTTGACCAACTTTTCCTCTTCTACCACATCCTCCCACTTGGCTATCTGGTAACCATGAAACTATAGTCTGTATCTATGAGTTTTTGTTTCTTTGTTTTGTTGTTTGTTTCTTTCAGTTTTACATCCCACGTATGAGTGAAATCACAGGGCTCTTGACTTTTTGTTTGACTTATTTCGCTTAGCATGATGATCTCAAGGTTCATCCCTCCATGTTGTTGCAAATGGTGATATTTTATCCTTTGACAAAATACTCCATTGAATATATGTACCAAATCAAAGGACATTTCAGTCGTTTTCATGTCATCATATTTTTGGTTATTTTTCATAAATTATTTTGTATGTCATATTGACATAATGTTTGAACTAAATGTTTGCATATAAAACAGTTGTTACTGTATGGGTGGTCCCCACATGCAGTATTTCCCTCTTCTCAGTCAATACAATGATACTTTAGCTGGAGACAGGAGTCCTGAAGCAAAATGGGGAGTCACCACAAAGTGAAAATTGGGTCCAAAACTTGAGAAAGTGTCAGTCATCGATATGATTCTGAATGCAGTTATTCTGTAATTTATGTGCTTTGCCTTGAGGACACAGTATACATTCATGCATGAGGCACGCAACATGAGTATGGCAATATAATTTGGCAGGAAACAGTCAGAGGTAGTATTTAAGAACATAGGTTTTAGAGGAAATTAAAACTGCCCAAGAAGCTCAAGGGAGCAAGTATATGAAGCAGATTCAGATTCGGATCCATGGAGGTTATGAACAGGATGGAGTGAATAGATGGTTAACATAGGGCAATGGCTGTAGTAGTTTGCTTGGGCTTCTATAACAAAGTGCCACAGACCAGGTGGTGTGAACAACAGAAATTTATATTCTTGAAGTTCTGGAGGTTAGAAATCTGAGATCAAGATGTCAGCAGGTTTGATTTCTCCTGAGGCCTCTCTCTGTGGTTTGCAGATGGCTGGATCATTAGTGTATCATTAAATGGTCCTTTCTCTGTGCATATATATTCCTGGTGTCTCTTTTTGTGTCTAAATTCCCTCTGCTTATAAGGACATCAGCCAAATTGGATTAGAGTCTCCCTAAACAGACTCATTTCAACTTAATCACCTTTTTAAAACTCTTTCTCCAAATACAATCACATTCTGCAGTACTGGTAGTCAGGACTTCAACATCTGACTTTGAGGGCTACATAATTTGGTCCATAACAGTAGCCATGAATATGACTAGAAATCAGACATCACAATGGATGTCAGCATGGGGAGGTGTTAACTAACTATGGAGAGACAGACATAGCTTCTGCCTGTTTGTCTCCAAGCTTGTCCAACCCATGGCTCACAGGCTGCATGCAGCCTAAGATGGCTTTGAATGCAGCCCAACCTAAACTTTTTAAAACCATTATGAGATTTTTTTGGCGATTTCTTTTTAGCTCACCAGCTATTGTTAAAATTACTGTATTTTATGGGTGACCCAAGATAATTTGTCTTTTTCCAATGTGGCCCAGGGAAGCCAAAAGATTGGATACCCTGGTCTCAATAATTTCTTGTAAGCCCAAAGGGTAGAAGCCACCATGAGAATGAAGGCCAGGGGAGATATTAAATTAACTGAAGAAAGACGGAACTGACTAAGATTTCCATGAATTAAATAAGATTGATGTCTACCATCTGAAAATCATAGCCATTAAGTACAGCTTTAGGAAAACAAACAAAGTAGCTTTTCTCTGGTCTGTATGGGACTTGGATTATATCTGCTACATCCATACTTGCTACAGCACTGAGCTCTATATCATGATACAAGCTTAAAAGAACTGGAAGAGATTTAGGCTAATTTAAGAAGAAGTAAGTATTGGAGAGTTGTAGGGAGCTCACAGAATTAATAGAAGGCTGCCCAGAACAGAGATAGCAATGACAAAAACCAAGAAGCTCCAGAAAGGCAAGAAGCAGAGACAGGTTACTGAGAACACAACTCCGGTGACTGTCACCAACTGGATGAGTGACTTCTGGCCATTCTGCTAGTCTTTTCATCACTTGCTGCTGATGCATACATGTGTGCTTATTTCCTGTGAGGTACTGAAATGAGGAGAGAAACATCTGGCCCCTTGGCTTTGTACTGGAAGACAGTCTCAAGGAATTTTCTTCAATTCAAGGCTGTCCCCCACAGGCCAAGATTATTGCTCAATAAGAAATAGGAATGTTATTTGAGAGGAAGAGCTGGAGTGAGAAACCAAAATATGACATCACCCATTGTAGTGGCACATAAAAAAACACCCAGTATAACAGCTGTTGCTGTTTCTCTAATAATTATTATTGCATAGTATAGAGAAAGAAGAGGTCAGGGTAGCCTAGGATAGTTGGATAGAGTTTAATGGAGGATGGTAGAAGTAAGCAGATCTTGAAGGCATAGAATTTGAATAATTAGAAAATAAGATATAGCATGTTTTAGGGAGGAGTTCTATGAGCTCAGGTAGGAAGAGGGAAGGAAGCATGACTGATGTTGAGTGAAGATGGTTACCCATACTGACTGAGGGCCCCTTCTAGAAGGCTGTGACAGATTAGGTTGCATTCTTCCAATGGGCGCAGAATACAGAAACTCTTTTGTTTCCACAAGGAAACTTTGATTTATTGGTTAAAAGGCAGCCATTGTAGGTTCTGGAGCAGCAATTTCCCAGTGGTCCAACATCTCTTCTGTTTGAAGTTTAAGTGCAGAACAGCAGAAGTTGTTCAGGGACCTAGGAACCTCATCTGTCATCAGTTTTCCTTTTAGCTATTGTTAAGTGGGTTCCTTATACCTAATATATATATTTTTTGCTTTGAAAATTTTGTTAGTGCCCCTTTTTGTTCATATTTTTCTGCCAATTTAAATAAGAAAACATATCTACTGTTTATTTTTGTTATTAAAACAATTTGAAAAAAGTTTTATTCCATTGTAGAATGAAAGAGAAACTTCTGTGAAATTTTTTTGCTGATGCAAACTAGTTTTGATTTAGAGCTGGGAATTCTTTGTGATACCAAACAGAAACAATACAAACACACACAAGGTAGCTGGGACAATTTTTGGTGCTATAAGTTTTGCACAAAACATCAATTTGTGAAATCCACGTCAATACAAGTGTATTTCAGTCAAATTTCTTATTTTAGCTTACAGCAAGCATTTATGTCCCTACATACCTTACTTTATAAAATGTTCTTCAGAATTTGTTTTTCTCTAAAGTGTTCGATACATTTGGTTGATTTTTTTCTATGTGAAGGTCAACACAGACCCATACACTTTTTTTAAGGGAGAGGTTGGATTAAAATAACAACAACAACAACAAAATAACTGCAATTACATACCTCCTTTCCTCTGCCTCTCATTTATCTTTCTTTTGATCTTATGTGCATCTGTAGTATAGTATTGAACTGAATAAGATACTGGCCAGGCAGGAAACTACTGAAGGAAAAAAAGCATAGGACAGGTTGGGAATGAACCGTACCTCCAATGAGGAGGACAACACTATCCTTGCTTCTTTGCAATGCGATGCTGCTGCTTCTATGATCAGGAGGTGCTGGAACTCCCTGGTCCTGGGCTTGCCTTTTGGTCAATATTGATCAGTAGAATGTGGTAGAAGAGCTATGTGAAGGAGACTAAGGTGCCCCAAACAATAGACAGCATAAATTGCCACACAAGTGAATGAAGCCATAATGGATTCCTCAACCCCTGCAAGCTGTCAGATGAACATAGCTGCATGACTCAACCTCAGGTAGACCAGCAGAAGAGCTGCCCAGATTGCCAGAGCACAGGATTATGGGAAACAGTAAATCATTGCTGTTAGATGTCTCTATTTTAGAGGAATTTTGTAAGAGGAGCAAACCATAACTGACACACGTGCCTTTTTTCTTGTTTTGTTTTTTTTCTTTCTGGTGATTATTTTTTATTGTAGTTTTCTTAGCAGTATCAGCTTCAGAGCAAAAATTCCAATATAAATTATGGGAACAGTGTGAATAGTACCTATTTTTTTAATTAAATTTATTGCAGTGACATTGTTTAGTAAAATTACCTAGGCTCCATGTGTAAAATTCTACAATACATCATCTATGTGCTGCATTGTGTGCTCACCACCCAGATTTAGTTTTTTGTTTTTTTTTTTCCTTTCACCATATATTTGAACCACACTCCCTCCTTCTCTACTGCCCTCCCCAATTCCTCTGGTAACCACTAAACTATTGATCATGTCTATGAGTTTTGCTTTTTTTTTCCCAACAAAACAGGAGTCACTTTAATTATTAATTAATTACTATGTATATACTATTTATCATAGTTAAGAGCTTGTCAAAGATTGTAAAGCTGTTGTCTCTACAGTTATAAGTGTTTGCTTAGGTCAGGGTGATCAAGATCCAGTGTCTTTGCCTAAATTTTCTACATCAGGCTTACAGAATTGATCCATAGTATTCAATCAACCTGACAAAAAGTTGCCAGTTTCTTAAAATAAAAATAATCCTGCAAAGTGGTTAACATTATTCATCTGTTTGGAGCAGAAGATTCTGATCTCTGAATATTAACTGGAATAAAAAACCAAAATAATTGCATAGGGATAGATCATTTGGGATTATAGTATAGTACCACATGGTGCTGATGCCCCTTCTCCATGCTAAACAATGGAATCAATAGTTTATCCCAACAGATAGGATGCTCCCAGTTTGCACAGTGCTGGAGACAATACAAGACCCTATTTCTTGCATTATACATTTTAAGATTCCACGTGAGCTAACACCCCAGCATCACATCACCTTGACATTATTGTAGTGTGATCTCATTTTTTCATGGCTGTGCCCTCTTAGTGAAGATTAAAAAAAAAAAAAGCACTACTAACACAGTCATTAACACATGTTTTTGCTTGAGTTTATAATTTTATCCCCAGATATTTTAGCATGTCACTATATGCCGCTGATGTGCCACGTAAACTACCCACAAATCTCTGAGCCACTTTTGTATCTTTGGCACATCTTTAAATTTGGTATAATTATGTATGTTCTTTCTGAATGCTAGCAAACCAAGGTCTAATTTGTTATAATGTATTAGGAGTTTAAGATCCTTAATAGTAATAACTTAACACATAATTGTCATATAATAATGAGCTGAAATACCATTTAAAAAGAGATATGACTGAAAAGGATTCAGCTCTACTGATTTTATAGCTCTCTTGTGTAATTCATAATTACTAGATATCTTTAGTCCAGTAGAGAACTGTAATTTAAGATACTGAATTAAGCATTTTTTTCTCAAAATTAATGCCTTTGCTTATTTTTGCACATTTTAATTTTTTAATACTTCTCCCTCTAATAGTCCTATCAATAAAACCATCCCACCGACTCTCTTCTCACTCCTACCAGTCAATCAGTCAATAATGAATAAAGTAGTCAGTCAAAATGAGGAAGACATAATGGTAGTTTATCAATTTTTTTATCATCCAATATACTAATAAAGTTTGATAGTATGCCAGATTCTTTAAAACCTCAAATACAGTTTATATAAGCAGTATGAAAAATATGCCGCCCTTTTACTTTCATATTTTTAAAAGAAATATCTATAAGTAACTAAATCATGACAATTAGAAACTTAGGGCTCAAAGGTAAAGTTTTGTGCCACAATACTTTCAGCATTCTAGTTGTAATATTTAATTTTCTATCCTCAGTGATATATGTAGTAATTAAGAACAACATCCCATTTAAAAGGTTGAAAACATTATTTTTTATCATTTAGGAGAAAATGTCAGCCAAAATGTTTTATTGGCACTTGTGAGGAAAGGTGGACCCTTTTGGATCCCTAGTAATTTTCTCTATCTAGTTATTAGAGTCAAAATAGGCTCAAGTGTATAACAGCCACAAAGTATGCCTCTTTCTACCCCAAACTCAACAATGGCCTGTCACTAAGATGTTTTCTGCCATCATCCCATGCCTGAAGGTTCTATCTATTCATTGGAGGAGTAGATCATTTCCTGATCATCAATTTAAAATTACTTCTGATTCTGCTGACACTCGTAGAGTCAGCCAATGTTCATTAGCCTGGAATAGGCATTTCCGTCACAGTATCTCTCAGTACAAGTCAAAATTGTCCTGTTGGTGGCCATTGTTATTATCCTCATGAAGTTAGGGACAGAAGTCACAGTAATGGCAGGTTTTAATTCTTTCCCTCAACAAAGAGACAAAGAAAGATATTCACCAATGATACATCTAACAATGGGTTAATATTAAGAGTTTACAAAAATCTTATATAACTCAACACACACACACACACACACACACACACAAAGAAACAAATAATCGCATTTAAAAATGGACAGCACACCTGAATAGACATTTACCAAATAAGGACATGCAGATGGTCATTAAACATATGAAAAGATGTTAAATATCACTAAACATCTGAGAAACAAAAATTGAAACCACAATAAGTTATCCCCTCATGCCCGTCAGAACGGCTATCATCAATAAGTCAATGAACAACAAGTGTTGGTAAGGAAGTGGAGAAGATAAAACCCGTGTGCATTGTTGATGAATTGCAAGTTGATACAGCCACTGTGAAAAACAGTATGGACGGTCCTCACAAAATACAAAATAGAATTACCTTATGACCCAGCAGTTCTACCTCTGGGTATTTATCTGGAGGAACCTGAAACACCAATTTGAAAAAGTTAGGGGAAGCCGGGATGGCTCAGTGGGTTAAGCGCTCACTTTGCAGAGCCGGGGACCCGGGGCGTGCGGACCCATATGCTGAACTGGGAGCTCCCCCAGTTCAGTTCTCTCTCTGTCTCTGTCTCTGTATCTCTCTCTCTCTCTCTCTCTCTCTCTCTCTCTCTCTCTCTCTCTCTCTGTCAAAAATAAAAAAATAAAAAAATATATATATTGAAAAAGTTTATGCATTCCTATAACTATTGCAATGTTATTTACAATAGCCAAGATATGGAGGCCACCCCTAAGTGGCTATCAATAAACAACTGGATAAAGAAGAGGTGGCATATATATATATATATATAATGGAATATCACTTGGCCATTAAAAAGAAAGAAATATTAGCATATGTAACAACCTGGATGGACCTGGATGCTATTATGCTACGTGAAATAAATCAGACTGAGGAAGACAAATACCATATAATTTCACTTATATGTGGAATCTAAAGACCAAAATAAATGAACTAGCAAAACAGAAATAACATCACAGATGTGAAGAACAAGCTGATAGTTGCCAGATGGGAAGGGGTTTAGAGGCCCAGGTAAAAATGGTAGAGATTAAAAAATATAAGATAGTGGTTACACAGTAGTTATGGGGATATAAAGTACAGCCTAGGGAATATAGCTAATAATATGCTAATAACTATGTATATTGCCAGGTGTGTACTAGAGTAATCAAGGGGATTAGTAAATTTGTAAATTATATAAATGTCTAATTACTGTGCTGAACACCTCAAAGTAATATAAAATAATATTGAATGTAAACTGTAATTAAAAAATTAAAAAGTGAACATATTTAGCATGCAAAAATAAATCACAACAAATTTTTGAGGAACAAAAGACAGTCCACTAGACAAATTTAATGACTATCTAAATTCTAAAAGCTATAAAGAAAAGTACAGTTGATAAGTTTACCAATATTTCTGAATATTATTCAGTTACTTTGATTCCTGTGTATCTTTTACTTGAATGAACTTTCAGATTAGATTGACTATGGCTTTTAAAATATTTATTTACTTTGAGACATTTACACATTGGATGCATAGTTGTTAGAATCTTTTTTAAACGTTGTATTGATCAAAGTGTCTTAATGCCCATCAGGAAAGCTGAAATATACCATTCCATGTTTTTCTTTCTCTTTGATCTTTTTGTGAACAGGAATGTCATGCTAACTTCATTTTATTTTTTTTTTTTGGAGATAAATGGGTATACAAAAATAACATATTCAGTATGGGTTACCTGATCTTCATTTGTAATTATTATGTATAATGTCTGGTATAATTAATTTTTTAACATACCTGCATATTTTAATGAACTAACTTGTCTACGAGCAGCTTGTATGTAGAAGCTTATTAAATATCATTATAACTCTAATAATGACACTAATATGAGTAATAATAGCAGTATATAAGTGGTTCCTATTCACTGTTTACTTTGTTCCAGACATGATACTAAACGTTTCTCATATGTATCTCATTTAACACTTGAAACCATTTTGTGAGGCACTTAGTGTCCATATTTTACAGATGATGGAATAGAAGTTCATATAATTAATTTATTCAAGGTCATGTTTGCTAAAGAAAGGTTCTGTCAATGCATATGCATTGTATTATTTTTATAAGTAATAATATAATAGCAGCAGCAGTAGCAGCAATGTACTCTCTACTTCCCCTCCTCTCCATTAGATAATTGGCAACATAAGGTCCACTTGCTCATATTGTTATCCAAGCACCCATGAAGCTGTTACACATCATTAATGCAATGAGGAAGAATGAATAGAGAGGGTTACCATTGTCTCTGGCTGAGCCCCATTATTAGAGGATCATGTCTGTGTAAGTCAGGGGCTTTCTACATATGGGAAACTGTTAAGTGCAGAAGTATTAATACAATGAAGAGGTTTTGCTATGTATACTTTGTAATAATTTATAATTGTTCAAATGCATATTCTATGTGGGACAGCAATTACACAGGTAATGAACTGTACATCTGAGAACACAGAACAAATAAATCCAGCCTTTTCATGCACACTTGGTTTCTCCTGACTTATTAATAACTTTTCATGTTTAAGTGATTTTTCTTATTATGCATTGCTTTACATCTCACTGTGGCATGACCTTAGCCAAACAGTTGCTATATTAAAATTGTCTCATAATACTTCTTAATTTTACATTTGCAAGCATAGAAAATGTTCTGTTTTTGAGCCCAGAATATAGTTAACTAATACAAAAGACAGATGAAAGCAGAAACATACAAAAAGGACATTGAAAAGATGATTAACAAGTAAAAATGTAGGGATACAAGTATCAATTTATTTCCCTCTCTTACAAGTAGTTATAAACACATCATGGAATTTTCTGAAGTAGTAAACAACACTTCTGCAAAGCTGTTCTCAGGATTGTATCAAACACCATACAAATTTGAACACAATAGTTCTTAAAGTGGCAGGTGATAAATTATAACACATTAAACACATTTTTAATGTTATGTAAAATACAACTTACCAAGTGACCAAAGTCACTAACCTTCATAGTATATAAGATAACTTGTATAATTTTGACATTTAATTGCATAATATGGTTTCCATCAAGCAGAGTGAATAAGTTCCCATCTCAGTATGACATTAAATCTGTTTTTAATTGTACTTATTCTTAGAAGCTTCTTCACTGGGAAAAAAAGTAAGAAATAGTGGAGGCTCTAAGTAACTGAGACCATGCTATCATATGATATTGAATAAATGATAAGAGCTGATTTATTTTCACTGCTTAATTATTTGATGAGTTACAGTTAGTCCTATAGGTAAGATAGCCACATAATGTTTTCAATAATGAACATTAAGTCAAAAATAAAAGCGAATCTGTTTTTGCCAGCCTCTGATAAAAACAGATATAACTTTTAAGGATTTGAGCTATCTGGTTCCCTATGGCTCATTAAACTATTTTCATGAATGAAAAACTAGTATTTTTCATTTACAGGCATCAAATGCTTTACAGTTTGTTGACTCTTTTTCATTTACACATATTACATTTAATTCTCAAAAGAATATTTTGAGGGGTAAAATACTTTTACTCTCCTTTTACAGATGAGGAAACAAAGGCCAGACTAGTTCAGTGAATTGTCCGGAACATCAATAAGTAAATATTGTAACTAGAATTTCAACACAAGTTCGTCTCGGGCTAAAATAAAGTTTATTCCCTCTCTAATATATCATTCTATTTCTGGATTTATAGTAAATTGGAGCAAATAAATCTGTTTATTTCAAATTTTATCTAATATATGATTGCGGTCCTCAATAAATTCTAAAACAATAGTCACTGTCCATTGATAATCACATTCAGAAGAGGGAGTTAAACCAACAAAAAAGGACTGTTTTCTACCATTGCTAATGCCCACATGGATATATTAGGTCAACCGACTATGTAGCTATTTCTCAAAACTCTACAGATATTTCAGAATATTTTAAGACTTGTATACAGTTAAGCCCTTCTATTACAGAACTTATAATACCTATTATTTATTTATAGTCACTGAAAAGGACTGTTTGGTCATCTGAAATCTCAAATTAGACAATTTAAATATTTCTTGTACTGAGATATAATATGTGATTAAAACTTCCCAGCAAACCAAAGCATAGATATGACAAACTAATGTAAGACAAGGGAATTTCCTCTTGGCATTCTTTAGAGAAAATTCAAAGTCAGAAAAAATTAACTAGACAAGAGATGTAATATTTCATATACCATATTTTCCGGCGTATAAGACGACCGGGCGTATAAGACGACCCCCTAATTTTACAGTTAAAACATAGGTTTAGGCCTATATTCGCTG
>PVKE010042892.1:0-13571 GCA_004027555.1 Craseonycteris thonglongyai
AAACCCAAAGGTCCAGTCGTCTGCATATCCTGGCACTTGGTCATTATAGTAAATACACTTCTTTGTGGTGTCTTCATTCTGACCACTAGAGGTCGTTTTGAGACAAATTATGTTTTTCTAGTGTTTCTACTCTACACAGAGCATGCATGTGAAAAGGGGAAGGTTAAGTAGGGGTGAAGGGCAGTATCCCTGAGCCAGCAGCTAACAGGAACAAGGTGGTCTGCCTAAGGGGGTGTGTGGAAGACACAAAGGGCAGATTCCACCTGCAATGCCTTGGTAACAGCTGTAATCAGCTAACGCCCTTGGAGCTGCTTTAGTTCATTTTGATCACCAACAGGCTATAAAACTCTCTCCTAGAGGCTGTTGTTCAAAATGATGCCTCAGTGAAAAATGATTCGTTTCTCCAGGGTGAAAAGTGTGTTGTCCAAGCACGGTGAAAGCCCAAATGCTTGAAAATATTTTTAAAGGTTGTTTTTTGTGTGTTTGTTTTAATCTCTAAACTGGTTTACTAAATATGGCTAAAGGCTTCTTCAAGAATGCTGTTAGTTCAGCCATTCCAGGAGGCAGCAGGCGTTACCTGTGAAGTCACATGCATCCCTGAGGGCCCTTTCTGTCTCCTCCTTCCTTTGAATTACTTCTTAGTCAGGAATCCTCACAGAAACATAAGTAGTAGTTGTTGAGAGCAATTTCAAACCTATGTTTGTATATAGGAGGTCTGTCTTAACACATTTTCAGTGTTAAAATGCTGTGTAATGAATGGGAAATTCCATTTACTCTAATGGCATCTTTAAAAAATGCAAGACCTTTAGAAAAATGTGAAATACTAAGCATTTTTTGGTACAGTCTTCTCAGGACTAATGAAAGTCAGGCCGAGATCAGGACACCGCCTGTGATGGAATGGTGGAACCCTGTCCCCAGCACTGCTGTGACCAGACCAGTCCTGGAGCCACCTTGGGCAGGAAGTCTCAATAACAGTTCACGACTCAGTAGAAGTCTTGCCCCAAGAGAACACATGGTGATTCCTACATCAACCCCACAATGTTGGACATCAAATGACAGTATAGAGACTTACTTGACTAAGGTTAGTTACATTATCTTTTTTCCACTGGGTTTCAGATATCTGATGTAATTCTTATTTTTTATTTGGGAAATTCTGAGTTGTTTTATTGACTAATGCACACTAAGTAAAGGTCATAATTATTTGTGCTATGATAGAAAACAGACAGAAATTTGACAACTTTGAAGTCCCTGGATCTCGCATGCTTTAAGAGCTGCGTATCATTCACCGTATTTAACAAATGTAACTAAGCGGACACAGTTGAAGTTCTTCAAAAGCAGCCATTATATTTGATTTCAGAGATGAAATATTATTGCCTAATAACCAGTGGTGTGCTTTGAGATGCTTTGGCTTACTTTCTAATTGGTTCTGGTTTGCTGATGGTTCACAACCTTTCAAAGTGTTACTGCACCCATTTCCCCATCCCTAAGCATAAGTGAATGGTTGACATGGAAGCAGTTAACTGTATCGGATGTTTATTATTTCAGTGAAACAGAGATAAAACCTTTTCATAAATTATACAAACTTATAACACTAAAATGATTAATTTCTGTTTTTGAGTTATAAATTATCATCTTTCAGGATAGTATGTGCTTAATTTCTCTTGCAGCTTTTTTATTTCAGTGTTTGAAAATGTCCTGCTTAGCAATTAATTGTACATTCTCTAAATCATTAAATTAAGCAAATGTTTATTTTTAAAATGAAGTTTATTTGTGTCTCTCAATCGTGTCCATCACTTGCATAATTGATGACTAAGATGGTAATGACTGTCTTTAAACAGCAACTTGTTTTCATTATGTATCATTGCTATTAAAGTATTCATTCATTCCCTTCCTGAAGTCTTCAGCTCCTGGTTCTTTTGCATAGCTTTCATCTCTCTGATAAAGTGCTGCTTCTGGTATCTAATTTTACACTGAACCCATTGCACTGCCTTCTGAGTTTTCTTGTATCTCCTCAAGTTACGTTATGGCCACTTCTGTGAAATATCTTCATTCGGATCACAGTGTTCCGTGACTTTGAGTGTGGTTTCTGGAGACTATCACTTTCGCTCTGTTTTATCATGTTACCTTGGTTTTTCATGCTGTTGGATGGCTTCTTCCTCTGCAGGCACATTTAAAGTGGTGAACACTTTCTCGTTCAGAAACATTTGGGTTTGAACAATTCAGCAGGTTGAGATTTAGAGGACTTTCCTTTGCTCTCCAGTAGATGGTGCTATAAACGCAGCTTTGGTTTTCTCTCTCCCCTGCTGAGGGAGAACAGGCCTGGGTGACCCTGGTGGTGGGCATGGCAGCTGAACGCAGGCTGCCTGGCCCCCTGGCAATAGCACTGTGTTTGGGGAATGGGGGGTGGGAAGTGGCTCAGGGACGCTGGGTCTTGAGGCTGCTGAGTTGCTGCTACCTGGTGCCTGTGGCCACAGGCAGAGCTGGGCTGTGGCCCGGAGGCTGCAGAACTGTATCCACTGTTGCTGCTGGTCTTTCTGTGGGGTGCCAGCACCACTGCAACTGGGGAGGGGTCTGGATTCTTGGGGATGTGGCGGGTGGGCAGCTGCTGCCCCTGGACTGGGATGTGGGGGCTGCCCCCGGATCGCTCCACCACTGCTGCCTTTGCAGGGGCTTCAGGCTCAGCCCTGTCCACCTGGGCCTGCAGCCGTGGGCCTGCCCCTGACCTCCCTCCAGCCAGCCTCCTGTCCATGTCCCAGGACGCCCGTCTTCCCTCCTGCACATGTGTGGTCTTCTAGGCGTCCTAGCGTGTTAAGCAGAGGTAACTTTTGGGGGCTACAGATACCTGACTACTGTAGATGTTAGGAGACATACAAAGGGGTTGTCGCTCTTGCTGTGATATTGATGTCACTTTCTCAAATATCTATTTCAATCAATGCACCTTCGTTTATGGTTTTGATGGTGTTTTCATGATTTTCTTTTTTTTCATGACTTTCTTAATGTAGAGAAAAATAGAATCAGCCTGTGCCAAGTGAGGATTCAACTTTGATTTTTTCATTTGACTTTGTGAGAATAAATCATAGGATTTTTAGATAGCCTTTCAGGCAGATGGGTTCCAAGTGCTTCAATGTGGTAAACTGGACTACTGGGTACAGAAAGAAAAAGAATGTTCAGTGCTTCTGTCAGTTATTAAGCCTGATGCCCACTTAAAATGTTCTTATTGGTCCTCACCAGAAAAATCAGCTAATGTATCATTTTATGAGATGCAGATGAAAGAGTATGAAAGTGCTAAAACCATGTGAGAGAAGATGTTTGTGGAAATGTTCCTTAGTTGGTAGGAAAGAGGTGTTTATTTTTTAGTATTTCTAGGTTAATTGAAAACTGGTTTAATTTAAACTCAGTGCTGTAGATCCAAGATACGCATTGGTCCCTGGTGGGGCATTGGTTTGCCAAGTCACTCAGGGCTTATGAAGAGAGGTGAAAAAGCACCACTGGATCAAGATGCAGAGGCAGGTCTCCCACATCCCTACAGAGTGCCTGGAAAGAGTTCTTAGAGTTGTGATGATGTGAGCTTGGACAGAAGTGTGCTCAGTGGTCAAGAGAAACCTCTTTGGGGGTTTGAATCTTGCTATAGATAACCCACAACATAGATAATACATTGATTTGTTGGTTGATTTTGGTCATGGAAAATTTTTTAGCATTTTAATTAATTTTAATTTTTATACTGTTATATTTATTAAGGTGACATTGGTTAGTAAATATTACTTAGGTTTCAGGTGTACAACTCTACAGTACTTCATCTATGTGTTACAATATGTGTTCACCACCCAGAGTCAGCTTTCTTTGCATCACCATACATCGAGCTCTCCTACCCTCCTCTCTCACCTCCGTCCACCCTTACCCTCAGGTAACCACTAAACTATTGACTGTGTCCATGAGGTTTTGTTTGTTGCTTTCGGTTTTCTGTTCCACATACGAGTGAAGTCATGTGGTCGTTAGCTTTTTCTGTCTGGCTTATTTTGTTTAGCCTGATGGTCTCAACCGTTTTATTTAGAGGAAAAGAAGAGTTATTGTTAAGGAAGGACAGCCTCAGTTTTAGCTTGCTTCGTATAATTAAGGATTTCCTCCAAGTTACCTGTGGCTGTTTGAGAATTGTTTGTGCCTTATAAATTGAGTGTACTGACTGCTATCAATAGGAGTTATGATATTTTCTTTGATTTTATTTTTATTCATGACTTTAAAGCTCATAATTTTGTTAGGAAGCTACTACTGTGCTTCTCATACCTAAACATTATTGAGCTTTTTGACAGTTTTACATAATCATTTTCTCTGAGTTGTGCTTAGAAATTGTAATTTTCTCCCATATGAGGAAGTAGCTGACATACAACTCACCTCAGTAAGAAGTCCTTAAGCCCATTCCTGGCCCACAGGTAACTGGTTTTGTGACCTCGGGCAATCTATTAATGTCATCTCTCTGAGACTTTATTGCCTCGTGGAAAATTCAGGACATGGACAAAATCAGTGACTTTCCCACTTGAAAAATATGTTTCTTGTGAGACTAGTAACGTTATTAAAAAAATAATTTTTTTTAATGCATGAAATTGTATTATCTAAAAGGCACACGGAGCTGCATAGCTACAGGAGGGCTGGAGACGGAAGCTGTACAATCCTGCAGGTGTCCACAGTGGAACCCTAGATTTCTGTGGGACCTCATTTGAGAACTAGCAGTAATGAGAAAGCCCTTCTAGTAAACCTCCTTTGAATGAAAGATTGCTGACACATTGTTTTCCTGTGTATAATTTTCTCACTTCTCTGTATCTTTGATAAATGGAAAAGTACAAATGAAATTATAGATGTGTTCTCCTTACCAATGTTGGACTTGAAGCTACTTCCACAGCAAACACAGTCCTCACCTAGAAATAAGCGTAAAGACCACAGAAGTAAATTTTTTTTAAATATATTTTTATTTATTTATTTATTTTGACAGAGAGAGAGAGAGACAGAGAGAGACAGAGACAGACAGAGACAGAGAGAGAACTGAACTGGGGGCACTCCCCAGTTCAGCATATGGTTCCGCACGGGCCGGGGCCGGGATTCGATCCCTGGTCCCTGGCGCTTCAAAGTGAGTGCTTAACCCACTGAGCCATCCCAGTTTCCCCAGAAGTAAATCTTTAGGAAAACTGCTTTTTGGGGAAAAGTTAACAACATTACATTGCTACTTTCTCAGTTCAACTTGTATAAAAGTGTGATTTGCATTTTAATATTGCTTACTAAGGATAACATAAAATAGTTTCATTATAGACTTCTACTTTCTTTTGTTATTGAGTGACTGATTTTACAAGACCTGGGTAGTAATGTTATGTTACATTATTCATTTTATAAGCCCTGTCTATCATGTTATTATCAGAAAAGGGTTATGGAACACAGTGTCTCATACATTGGAAAACGGTGGCCAGCGCACTTGTTTCACACCTAAAAGTTCACAGCACTGGATATAGCACATTATCATTGTCCCCACAGTGTCTACTAGGTTCAGTATACTATTTTAAACCCTGTTTGGGGCATCTAGTGAGAGGATATCGTCTATAAAAAACGTTTAAATATGAAAACACTATGTGGGGTCACATGATGTAGTTTGAAATATTCACACACATTTCTACTAATTTAGTTGATTATAACTACATTTATGTGAATGTTTCAGACATTCGGCCTCATTTCTAGAAAGGAACCAAAGATACAATTAAAGAATATTATATTCCTTTCATTGTTACTAATTCTAGAAAGTTGTGAATCAGAAACTAAGTTTGGGGGAAGCCGGGATGGCTCAGTGGGTTAAGCGCTCACTTTGCAGCGCTGGGGACCGAGGATCGAATCCCGGCCCCGGCCCGTGCGGAACCATATGCTGAACTGGGAGCTCCCCCAGTTCAGTTCTCTCTGTGTCTCTGTATCTCTCTCTCTCTCTCTCTCTCTCTCTGTCAAAGTAAATAAATAAATAAAAATATATTTAAAAAAAAAAAAAGAAACTAAGTTTGGAAACTGGCTCTAGGCCATACTTCTTTCTTCATGCCAATTTCCTGAAATCTTTGTGTCCATACAAATAAAGAAATGTGTCAGTCATAAGACAGACTGAAAACTATTTTGGCTTATTGTCTTTGCCAGTAGAAGCTTTACAATGACAGGACCACTTTCATCATTTTATGTAGTTAAGGTTCTGTGCTTAAAAATGAATAGCCTACATATCAGTGAGATCTTGTGCTATTTGTCTTTCTCAGTCTGACTTATTTCGCTTAGCGTGATATCGTCTAGTTCCATCCATATTATTGCAAAATGTCTGATTTTATTCTTCTTTATGGCTGCATAATACCCAGTGTGTAAATGTACCACAGCTTCTTTATCCAATTATATATTGATGTGCTGCCATCTTTGCTCTTGTGAATAATGCTGCAATGAACATCGGGGTGCATAACATATTTTGAATTAGTGTTTTGAAATTGTTTGGATAAATACCCAGGAGTGGAATTGCTGGATCATAAGGTAGTTCCATTTTTAGTTTTTTGAGGAACTTCCATACTATTTTTTTACAGTGGAATCCAAAAAAAAAAAGAAAAACCACAACAACAAGCAAACAAACAAAACAGAATAAGAGAGCAACCAAAACAGAAAAGAAAAAAAAAGAAAGCTCATAGACACGGAACATAGTTTAGCAGCTGCCAGGAAAACCGGGGGAAAGGGTATGGGGGAAGGAGGATGGGGATCCAAGTATATGCTGATGGGAAAAAAACAAAAACCTGATTCTGGGTGGTGAGCTCATGATGCGATGCATAGATGATGTATTGTAGGATTGTACACCTGAAAACTATGTAACTTTATTGACCAACATCACCCAAATAAATTTAATTTTAGAAAAGTGAATAGCCTAAAACATGTCTTAAGATCAATTTCTTAATAGCTCAAGAATGGGAAGCTCATTTTAAGGAAAAATCCACTGAAGTAAAAAATACAGATTAAACATTTATAACAGGCAGTTTTTCTAAAAATTGAGAAGTAATGCATTCAGTGTAAAATATGACTTGATTTGTTTAAAATGCTTTGTACTAATCAGATCAAAGATCACCCCTGAAATTATGTGTACTCAATAGACCAATATCAATGGTGCTTTTGATTAGATTACTCTAAATAACATCACATATATATGTTCTCTATTATCTAAAATTAAACTAGTAGAAATTTATTTTATTTTATTTTTGTTTTTGTAATTATGCAATGCCTAAGTTAGGTCTAATCTCAAAAAATATTATTGAAGGGCCACATTTCATACAATATATCTCATTCTTACACTAAAGTCTCTGTTTAAATTAAAGACTTTAACTAAGATCTGATTTATTTCAGGTTCAGCACAAGTTACACAAAAGATTAAGAAGAGAACTCAGAGAAGGTATGGTCCCAATTGTATTAATTCAAGTTAGATACCATTGATTTCTGCAAGAAACTGTCACTAGTAAATGGCATCCCTTTCCATATTTAAATAATAGACACTGCATCAAATAGTTTCTTACACATGGCAAATAAAAAATGCGAAAGCATATGTATTGATAACAAACAATACATTTCTTCCTCACTTATTCATCACATTACACAGCTTTTTACAAATCTCAAAAGTCCCTGTATCTCTTTCTATTTCTGACTGTCCCTGTCCTTTCCTGTGCCATCCTTATGGAACTGTCAACCTGCACATTGAAAACTGGGCTTCTTCAAGTCTTCATGTTCTTGCTAGTGAACTAAGGCCCAACAACCAGACTCACCCAGTAATAGTTACTCAACCAATTACAGTTCATATAGCTGTCACCTCACGGGTGACATTTAAATCTGCAGTCATTGACCTTGAGATTGGCTTACCTTTTACCCTCAGGAGAAACTTCAGATTCCTTTACATGAATGAAAGCACCCAAATCAATTTGGTTCTTGCCAAAGAACTCAGCATTATCTTTGCTACTTACCTTTGTCTGCCCCTTCGCTCTAGCTTCTACTACACAAGACTACTGGTTCCACAAGGCTTCCTGCTCACTCTACTTCTTGCATCTGCTTCTGCCCTCTAGTTGGCTTCCTTTTTTCTTGACCTTCAGGTATCAGCTTACATCTCAACTGCACCAAATAGCTTTTTGAAAACATGGACACAAAACCGGATGTCCCTTCTTTGTGTTCCAATCATTTACTGTTTGATATCTGTCATGGTATATGTGACTCCAAATGTAAGCTGCCTGGTCATCTGCTTTTTCAGTTTATAGTAGATGATTGTTCAGGGATGGACCGGGGCATTATCATCTTGTCACTTCAGTGCTTGTCATACTACCTTATCACCTGCTTTTAGGTAAACGAATGAAGACCAAGAAAACCAGAAGCTCTGACACTCAGTAATAATAGCAATTTTAACTCAGTGTGTGACCATGGACAAATTACATTTAATAATGATCTTGTCATGTGTACTACAGTCTTACATAGTTTTTGTTTAGTCTTCTTAACACTTATACTTAATTGTATTTGGATAAAGATATAATTCTCTCTTTTTCTTTCCAGATGCTGCAGAATTTTAATCTGAGTCTCATCGACTCTTTACTGTCTTATCTCTACTGATGAACTCATTTTGAATGGATTATAAGAATATGTCCCATTTTTAATATGTCCCATATGATCTGAAACATAAAGACTACAATTTTATTTACTGGAGTGTTTACATAAATTTTCATTGTTTGCCATTCAACACATGCCATGTGAAAGTCCTTATTAAAGCAAAATATTTTTGTGACATACTTGTGTGTGCACATGAACATTTATATAGTATTTAAAAATTTTTTTTTTGGTATCTGTCTGTCTTTGCAGCCAATTTTGTGAATGAAAACAAGCAGTATTAAGTTTTACATACTGACACTGCCCAAATTCCAGCAAGTTAAACAACACCCTAACCACAAAGTTGTCATTAATACTTCAGTGGTATTATCTGTATTTTCCAATTCTTATCACTATATATGAATCTAAAGATTTAGACAGACATCATTTTGATATCTGTTGTTATGACTATGATCAAGATTTGGGGGTATTACAATTATTATAGTGCCATTAACCTTATTGTGTATAATTCTAAACACTGATTTATAGATCAGTCCTATGGAGAAACAAGGTTTGTCTATGGCTTTAGATTGTTTCTATTTATTTATTTATTTATTATTTATTTATTTATTTTTTGGAAACTGTCTTAATATTAGGGGAAAGTCCCAAGATTTAATACAAAGAACTTTCATCTCTGAACTATTTGAGAGTAAATTGTTGACATTATGCCATCATTCCCCATTTCTTTAATTTCTTCAAGTCAATACATTCACTTAACTGCCATAGCACCTTCACAATCAGAAAATTAACACTAATACAGTCTATCATTTAATCCTCATGTTCTTTTCAAGTTTGGCCCCTTGTCTGTAGTACCTTTTATAGCACAAAGATCCTGGTGCAGATCCATGGATTGCGTTTTGTTGTGGTGTCTTCACGTCCTTGAGTCTGGAACAGTTCCCCAGTTTTTCTCTGACTTTCATGACCTTGAATCTTTTAAGGAGTATATTCCAGGAACATAGACTGTCCTTCGATGTGGATTTTCTCATGTCTCCTCCTGAAGATTCCGATCCCATGTGTTTCACTAGAGTATGGCAGATATGGACTTGTGCTCTTCTCATTGCATCCTGTGCTGTGACTACAATTCTGATTTGTGGCACTATTGACTGATCGCTGAAAGTAGTGTCTGCCGGATATTTTCGCTGTAATGTTACCTTTTCCCTTGACAGTCCATTAGTGCTTTACAGGAAAGTATTTTGAGACTATGAATATCTCAGTTCCGCATAAAACTTTTGATTTCTTCATGCACTTATCAACATGAATTCATGGTTTATTTTATCCAAGGGGTTCATAATTTGTTGATAACATTTTTTTTTCTTTTAGAAATACCCTGTATTGGCAATGTCAGAATTATAGAAAAGTTGCAAGAATAGTACAAAGAATTCCTGGGTACCATTCCCCAAATGTTAACATTTTATTCTATTTGCTTTATGCTCTCTCCCTTCTATTTCTAGATAAATATAAATGTTGATATATAGCATATAAACCATTTGCAGAGATGTGGCTTTCTTACTCTGAAATACTTGATCGTGCATTCCCTGAGGAAATGGAATTACCTTACATAACTGTGGTACAATTATCAAAATCAGAAAATCAAAATTGGTTCAGTGTTACTATTTAATCCATAGACTCTATTTAGACTTTTCCAATTGTCTCAGTAATATCCCTTACACTCACATAAAATCCCAGATGCAGTACTGTGTTCACTCATTCTGGTTCCTTAGTTCCCTTTTGCCTGGGACATTTCTTGAGTCTTCCTTTGGTTTTCATCATATTTACATTTTGGAGAGTACAGGGCAATTATTTTGTAGACACTCTCTCAGTTTAGGATTGTATAGTGTTTCTTCATAAATAGCTTCAGGTTATGCTATTTGGGCAGAAATGTCACACATGTGATGTTGAGTTCTTCCCAGCACCACAAATCTCAAAGCAACTGCTTATGTTTTGTTACTGGCAATGTTGCCTTTGATCATGTGGATGAAGCATGTCTACCAGGCTTGTTCACCATAAACTTACTATGTACCCTTCATCATTACCAAATAGCTTGGAAGAAGATATAGTGAGATTTTGTAAATATTTGGTTACTTCTCAAAAGCTTACCCTCTGGATAGAGCATCCATTGATGACCCTTGCAAAGAAACAAACAAACAAGGGAGAAGGAAAAGCTTATTATTGTGGTGCTTAAATTGCCCCTGATCTGGCCAGGGGCAGCCATTTCAAGCTCATTTTGTGTCTTTTTGTTCAGTCTCTTACTCTTTGAGCACTTCCTTGCTCTCTGGGCAAGATGTTCCAAGCTCATCTTGCAGTTTTCTGCCCCATCCCTGGAATCAGCCAATTTTCATAGAAGACTTGATTCTTCTTCGGAAAGGGTGATATTGGAAAACCAATGTGTGGGCACTAATGTGAACAGCAGGGAATTCTATGGGTTGTACAGAAAAGTACACACATATACACAGTTCTACAGCAAATATATTGAACATCGTGAGTTCTTCGCAATTCCTCAAATTGCAATGAAATGCCACCTGGATCATTCTAGGTTTTCTTTTAATATTTGTTACCTCCCTGTCTTTCAGCAGTCTCTTTACTTAGTTGTTCAATCTCCTTGTATGTAACCAGGATCTGTTGTCTCTGTCCCCACACACATGTCCTCCTCACTGCCACTCGGATTCCGACCCTACACAGTGGGTTGTCTCCACTGTTGACCCCCTGCTTTCCTCCCAGTGTGTGCTCTTGTCACCCTGTCCTTTCTCAGATACCCTATTGCAGACCACCTCTTCTGCAGGTGATTTTACCCCATCAGGCTCTGGAATCCATGCTGGGCTGTCCCTCAGCTCCTGTGTGGACGCCTCCTGACCTTGTTCGGCTTTGACTCCTCACCTTCTGTTCCTCAGCCTTCAGGGAAGCTCTGGCTTGTCCTCCGACATTGTGCTGGCGACCCTCCTACACTCGTGCCTTCTTCTTTCCATCCAGGCTCCAACCCCTCCCTCTGAGCCACCACAGCACCCTGTTGTTGTCCCCATGTCTTTGAACTGAAGTGTTTGGGAAGAGAAGGAAGAAAGGCAGGAAGAGCTCTCCATTCCCTTTATCATCAACTTGTCACGCGCTACCAATAGAAAGCAAGGATTTGGATTAGAATTGCATTGAACCTATAAACAAACTGTGGAGAAAAGATTGATACTATTAAGTTTTTCAAACTATTAATATTTTAATTGTCTGATTAACTCTCAATGTTTAAAAGTATTTCTCAAAGAAGTCTTGCATATATTTACATATTTTTTAGAATTATTCCCAGTTATTTGATTTTTTTTAATCCTACTTAAAGTGTTATTTGAAAAATCAATTTCAGGGTTGCCAGTATGGGTCAGCAGGTTAAGTGCTCACTTTGGAGCCCCAGGGTCCGAGGATCAAATCCTGGCCCCGGTCCCTGCAGACCCATATGCTGAACTGGGGTGTAGCCCCCAGTTTGGTTCTTGCTGGTGTGAGCTTCCCATGTGGGAGGCCCCTGGTTTGGCCCCCAGCTTCTAGGGAAATACCTCCCATGGGAGAGGCCCCCACCCAGTTTTTGCCCAATGAGCCCCCTCCCCCCCCACCTGTGTGGAATGAAATTGTGTCTGAAACTGATGATTTGGGACTAGAGACACTACTCTGGACCCTCCCCCTTCTCTCTGTGTCTGTCTCTGTCTCTCTGTCAGAAACAATAAAATCTTTAAAAAATTTAATTTCTTTCCTTTCGTTGCTATCTTACAGAAACCAAATTGATATTTTGGAGATGCTGGGATAGCTCAGGTGGAATGCTTGCCTCGCAATCGTGAAGTCTGGGGCTCCGGTTCTTGGTCCCTGCCAGTGCAAACCCCAAATGCTGTACTGCGGTGCAACCGACCACCACTGGAATGGCTCAGCGGCAAAGGTCCGCACCTCCCATGCAGAGGACCCTGGTTCGGTTCCCGCCCCACACGGGCCCACATCCACCTGTATGGAGTGAAACACGTCACAACTAGTGATGTACTACTCTGGAGACTGCGTTGGGCCCTCCCCATCTCCCTCATGTTTTCTCAATCAATAAAATAAATGTTAAAAAGTTGCTATTTTGATTCAGTTATGTTGCCAAACTCATGTGTTTTTCTTACTTGATTGTCTTATCTGCAGATTCCTTTGGATTTTCTACTTGCACAGAGATATAAACTATAAATCATAAAAACTTTGTTTATTCCTTTCCAATTCCTAGAGTTTTAACTTTTTAAATTCCCTCTGCTAGAATATGCTTGAATACAACTGGGCATGGAGGCTTTTCATGTATTTCTGAAATTGCAAAGCAGAAACATCATTTTCTATAATTGTATAAAGAGTGGCATTTTTAAAAAGAAGGTCTTTATTAGAGTATTAGTTCTCTATTGCTGGATCAAAACCAACTTAGTGCCTTAAAAAGGGACACACAGGGAGGATCCAAGATGGCGCATGAGAGGAGAACACCGATAACTGCCTGGAAAGGGCCTTGTGAACAGAGGAGAATCCACAGGGGAAACCCTGAGAAGAAACCTCAACTAAGAGAACCACACAACGCAGAACAACACACAAAGGTTAGAGAAAAAAGGGGAGAGCGGGCGAGGAAAAGGGAAGCAGCGGTTCGGGGACAGAGACTCGGAGTGCGGCCCGGGGCTGGCAAAAACAAAGGGGGATTGGGGGACTACGGTCAAAGTGGAGCTGGATCAAGGGTGGGCTGGAAGCCGAGACCTAGGGAGCGTGGAATCCCCACAAGACTGTGGACAATTTAACATCCGAACTCAAGGGACAGCACGCAGTGCCCTAATCAGATCACAGAGCCTAAAGTGGAACAGGGACTGTGGAGCAGGGCGGCTGCACTTCCCGGCGGGCGGGGTGAGAGCAGGGCACCAGCCCACAACAGCTCAGCACCC